>WUQG02063062.1:0-27950 GCA_011317285.2 Androctonus mauritanicus | reverse complement strand
GGCTACATTCCGGCCAAGTCTTTCTGCAATATCGCGGAAAGAAAATCCACCTTCTCGTAGCTCTATTACACGACCTCGTTCAAACTCGGTGAGCTGTTGATAATGGCTTCTTCGTCTTCTTAAAGGCATTCTTGGCTAACATCAACTCAATACGTCAAATTTCAAGGATAAATAACGCTCACGAACTTTACAGCACGCATTTAAAGCAAACCTGATTTGCAAGTTCCGAGTGGGGCTACTAGCGCCACACTTATGCACGAAGCGTGAAATTTGAATCAATGTCATCTTTCAGATGTATAAACATGCCTACCAAATTTTGTTTATCTAACACAATTTTTTCTTGGTGTTGGGATTTTTTTTTCCGTCAGTGTATTACATCATCATGATAGTTTAGATATTTTTAAATTACATTAAACATTATCACTAATTTTTAATCTTATTTCGATTGATGCAGTTTACGTGTATAAAAAATATACCACGTAAAAAATTCGTTATTATGCAAAAAAACAGCGATTTGATGTTTACTAACTTTATTAACAAGATATCAGCCACAGTATTAGTATGGCTGATATCTTACTAATAGAATAATTATTTAAATTAGAGAATAATTTCTGTAACTTTTGTTTAAATTTAAGTAAAATAAACCTCCAATTAACCAGCCATTTGAAATTGAACTTCAAATCGGATAAACGAATGGCCGGTAAATCCGAAAACATATGAAAAATACCATTTATAAGTTATAAATTAAATAAAAAAAACTATATTGTATATAAATGGTTTATTGAACATTTACTTAGATAAAAAATCGATAATCTTCATTTGTCTTTTTGATTTAAATTTGTTTTCGGAAGAAAAATCATATCATTTTTACATACGAATTATTTTGCTATTTGATATATAGTATCTTATCGCAGTTTCGAGCGGTCTTTCCTTCCGAATTATTTATTATTATTATTTTTTTCCCCCTCTTTGCTCATAGCTCAACGAAATTATGGCCGGTTAAAGCGAGACCGGATAGAGACTAGTGTATAATACTTCACATATATAAGCTTAAAAATATTTGATATTTTTCCCAGTATAAAAACGAATAAAATAAAAGTTATAACCAATCGGATTATTTTGTAGAGTCTGAGCCTGAAATAAAATAGTTCCTGTCATATTTCATCTATTCTTTAGGAACAGTATTTCAATCTGCATTCTGGATATGCCTGTATTTCTTACAAATTCGTTTAAAAGTTTTTCCTGCTATTAAAAAAGAGAAGCATATAATTTCATGCTTTTCGTTTTCCTGTAACCATTCTAATAATGAAATATTGTATATTTCATACTTTATGAAAGATAAAAGATCAATTTCTTATTTTTTGATCCGAAAACAATATTGTATTGTAGTAATGATTAAAAGAACAAGAAAAGATTTTTTTTCGTGAAAAATATTTTATAGACCTTATAATCAAATAAGTTTATTATTTTTTATTTTAATATTTATAAATTATATTTTTCCACAAAAATTAATTAAATTAAGAAATTAATTTCTCATAAAAATTAGACTTTTATGTCTTATTGAAATCTTAAAGGAATTTATATTATATTACTTATAGAAGAATTGGTAATTTTTTCAAATAATTTTTGTTTTGTTATTTTTTCGTGATTTATTTAGATACAGATTCCTTCATACATAAATATAAAGATTTATTTGAATTTAACAAATATCTTGGTTACATCAGTTTACAATTTTAAATTTCAGAACTGTTTATTTGTTTGCAACAGTTTCTCTGTATCCATGAGTTTATAGCATATTTTATTCTTTATCTTACAAGTTAGAATAGTGAATATCCAAACATGTCCAGTAACGGTTAATCTTACTATAGTGCTTCCCAATCATTTTATTTTGAATATAAAATGTTTTAAGGCTCATAACAAAATAATCCAATAGAGAGCAATTTGCGGCGTTCAGGACTTCAATGCTCTGATAAATTAATTTCATGAATGAAAAAAATAATCTAGTGAAAATATAGAATAAAGCAGTATTAGTTAGGATTTCGAAGATGCATTGTCTATTGCTTAATTTAAAATATATACAAATGACAATTAGATAATTAAAATAATGTCAATTGACGATGATAAAAATGACATTATTATAATATTATAATACTATACTATATACTAATCATACAATTATCATATACAGTACCTTGCATAGAATTTTCTCATGCGACAAAGATTACTCAGCACTAACCTATAAAAGGGCTTAAACAATATAATTTATCAATTTGAAGCATAATTACTGTATCTGTTAACAAATTAATTTCTTTTCAAATTGATAAATTATATTTTTATATCAATTTAATATATTTTATATAATAATAACATATTAAATGAGATCTATTTTTTCTTTTATATTTATTCTTTCTTCCTTACTATTTAAATTTTAAATTTAGTATAATATTTTCTTAATATCATAAATTATAAGTATTATAATTAGATATCATTAACAAGTGGCATTTGGCCTATTTTTCCTGCAATTTTCTAAAGAAGTTCCCAATTGTAAATTTTTAACTTTTTGATAATACGTTGGGACAAATACACTAAGCAAAATTCAAAATAATTAATTATATCAAAAACTAAATAATAAAGAATTAGTTTATTCGTAAACATTTTATTTTCTTTAAAATATTTAATAGAATCCATCGTTCAATTATAAAAATTGCCACTTTTTATCTATTTTTTAAAATTATTTCTTCATTTTTTTTTAAATCAGAAATACAGTATTGCATGTAATTTTTTACTTTTCATTTAATTTAATTATAAAGGATAAAATATTGTAAATATTCGTAAAACAAACTTTAAATAAACTAAGGACAGTTCTTCAAAAAAAAAAAAAGTACGGAAATATTGTATTTATCAATAACTTTCCCAGTTATTTTCATCAGATCGATGGTGAAAGTTATTGAAAAATACAATCTTTGTCAGTCTTTCAATTATAGTAATTAATAATTGATTGATAAATAATTATATTTTTATCAACCGATTATAAGTTTATAAAAATAAATAAATAAATAGATTTTATTTATTAATCTATAATCAGAAGAACAATTTTCTTCAAAATACCAAACCAACGAAAAATAACATATGGAAATAATTTTATTATTTAGCTTTCGATATTCAAAAAATTGTCTTAATAATTTTTTCGTAATGAGCCAAATTCATTGAGAACTTTAAATAGATTAAGTTGAAAATGGAATTTTTGTTATCCCACTTAATGTAAAGAATGCACGATTGCATTTGTATATTGAAATACTTAATTAAATCAGGATGGCTAACAACATATCTTTGAAGAGATTAACTCCCCCAATTTGGGAAACTGAATAGTACTTTGACGTGAATGAATGCATTATTTATTAGTCATTCCTTTCTTCTACAATCTACATTATTCTTTATTAGTCATCTATGTTTATTACTAAACTCTTTTAAAAGCTTTAAAATTACTACTTTATAAAATCTATATGCACTGTACCGTTAACAGTTAACGTTTGTTAACTGAAAAATATTAAATTATCTAAGATTTTATATTTAAAATATGATACAATTAAGACTTGAGATTCTTATTATTATTAAATTAAATTTTTGATCTGTTTTAATTTTATTTATAAAACTTTTTTTAGTTAGAATGTTTAAATTATGAGAGCAGAAAATACATTATCTGTAACAAAGCGATTTACTTATATCTTAATATAAAGTTTAGTACATAACCAAACGAAATATGATATAAAATAATTGATCAAAAAGTATTAATTATTGATCGTAAAACTAAACTATTTGTTAGTAATTAAAATTTCAATAACCAATACTGCATATTAATGAGATGGAACTATCAATACAGTATTTATATTACAAATATTGTATATTATTATTATTCAAATTTGCCCCTTATATATATAAATATAAATTATTTAGACTTTTCTAACTTAAATGCATATTATTATATTCAAACTAAATTTATTTGTTAAAGGTACTGTACATAGTCATAGTGAAAGGTACTGTACATAGTGTACTGTACATAGTCTACAGTATTTTGTAACTAAATTAATTATAGAATGTGCTTTTATTTTTGTTAGATTATTATTTCATAAATATTTAGTGAATTTGTTGATTCAACCCAAGTATTTGAAAATGTACAGTTCGTAAACAGCAGCGCTCATAAGAAACAGAGGGCGATTAATAACCACCTAATTTGTAGCTATCTATATTTATCTAGTTCAGAGAACCATCTTAGTTTGAAGATTTTCTGACAACTTAATGAAAAGTTGAGTTAATTTTATGATTTCAATATTTTGCAAGAAAAAATATCTCATAAATGAGCGAATTGTAAACAATGTTTAAATTTAATACAATTAATAGAAAATAGCTAGCACTTCTTGGAATAATAAGGACTCCCTATTTTTTAATTCTTATTTATTGGATTCTTTTTTCTGAATCAGTATATATTTTTTATATTTTATTAGAAATAAGAATCCAAAAAATATATACAGATAGAAAATTCTGAATCTGTATATATATAGATTCAGAAATTTCTGTCTAATATCATTCCTGATTAGAAAGCCTATATTTAATATAACAGTATCATGATTAAAATTTCTCGTAATAAATAGCTATGTGGTGTGAATTAAAATAACATTAATTATACCAAACAGTATATTAAATATTAATTTTGACATATTAACATTTAAAACATTTAAATGTCAAAATTATAAAATTTATTACATAACTTACAAAATTTGTAAATAGAATAAAAATATAGTATTGTATAATGCAGGGATGTCCAATCTTTTGACTTCCTTGGCCACATTTGAAGAAAAAAATTGTATCGGGCAGTACATAAAATATATTAATTTCAACGATAGTTGTTAAGAAAAAAAGTTAATAAAAATGTACAATATATGATATCCATCATGACAAATAAACAAAAATGTCGTAGTATAATAATCTTTGACTTCTTTTCGTTCAGAAATTTTTTTTTAAATCATTGAGCAAGTCAAGAAGTTTTAATCACTAAAATAAGAAATATTTTAGAAAATGGAAATAGGAAATGTAGATAGATATTTAAATAATAAAAACTTTATTAACTTCATTAAAGTACACATCATTAAGTAGTAAAGTAAACATCACAATGTTTTAAGGAAGTTTACGATTTTATGTTGGACCGCATTCATTACAATGCTGGGCCGCGGGTTGGACAGTCCTAATTAATAATGAAATACCAAATCTAAAATTTTCTTTAACGTTAGATACAAATTACTTTTTACTATTCATTTTTAAATTATTATATAATTAATGTGTAAAACACATTAATGATTATAAAACACATCATGAAAAATAAACAAAAATATCATAGTATGTATAATAATTAATGTGTTGTAAAACACATTAATTATATAATAATTATGAATCACACACATTATAATTAATGTGTGTGATTCATTCTTATCAATGTCTTTGACATTGATAAGAATGAATCGAACAATACGTAAATTAAAATTAATAAGAGTTTCTTTCTCATAGTAAATATGAAAAATAAGACTGATCGTGGATTTGACGTTTAATTCATTATAGTAAATATACGTTTAATCTATTACATACATAAGAAAAATAAATACATAAGTAATTCAAGAATATTACATCATAAAAAATTCTATCAAAATTATCTCTTTATCTTTTTTTAGGCTGCTTTTCAAATAGAGATTACATAAATAGTGAAACTATTATAATAGAATCTATCAAAGGCTGTCCAAATTTAAGACATGGTCCATCGGAAATACAACAATGACAAGAAGTGTTTTTTAAGACAGAATCACGAGTTTAATTATACTAATATATCAACTGGATATCAACGTTCATTTACTACCTGGAGACAGGTTCAATTCACATCTCCAGAAGTTTTAGGAGTTCAGATTCAGCTCGTTGAACTCGATCTTTTCCTTATTGACGACTCCACCACAGGTGTAAACGACCCATGATGAGCATTGAATTACCCCGCCCCTCTGTAATTTCCGGTTGGAAAGCTGCGTAAAACAATACAGAAAAGAAAGAAAGAATTATAGAGAAAACGTTATATGAAATGAAATCGTTCCAAAATTGAAATTACAGGGATTACTAAAAGAGAAAAAGACTTTTTATTATTCTATCCCTTAATCTTATTTTTTCTCCGGCTGCTATTATATCTTAATCTCCATTATAATTTCCATCATAATTATACTTTATAAATTTTTAAAGCATTTGGTTTGAATGCAGATTTAATCGATTTTATTATTTTAAAATACAGTTTTTTCTCTTTTCTCCAAAGCAGTTTTCTCCATTTATGGTAACTGGGAGAACAGGGGAGATTGGAAAAGAAAAATTAAAGAATTATATCTGTTGTTAGATCGAGGATAAACTGTTGTATTTAATAGAAAATTCTGAAGAAGAAGAAAATACAATATTTTGATAATATTTGATAAAGAACTTCAGGGTATTTATATTGTGCATTATTTCGGAAATCATTATAAAATTATGTGTTTTTTTTTTTTTTTTCTACTTTCATGGACCTTTTAGATAACAATTTAAAGAATTTACAGCATTGATCATATTTAATGAAAGACGTACAGTATCAACTGTTGAGGATTATGTCAACAGATAAAAAATTGCTGTACATTATTATAGATACATACATACGTATCTATAAAAAGAAATGATGGTTTATTCTATAAAAATTAATATAAATTTAGTTATAAAAGGATCAAAATATAGATTTAAAATATTGGATAAACTGACAATTAACGATATTATACATTTTCATAATTAAATAATGTTGAAAATTATTTTTCAATATTCTAATATGATTTGTCTATTATATAATATAAATAATAACAATAATAACACATTATTAATTCCATTAATAGATTTATACTCATTGGAGATTAAAACGTAATGATAATACAATTAAAGACATGAATTATATTTGTTGAACATTATTACAAATATTTTAACATTGCAGAAAAAATCCTGTATCCTGGAATTTTTATTATTTGGCAAACGACCATTTTTGTTGAGGAATTCTATAATCAGCGATATTACCAAACTGTGGCTATTATCTCCAAATTTCTAAATAAAATTAATATTCGTTTGAAAATATAGAAGATATACAGTATTCACTGATTTTTATACGACGGTCCGAATAAAATATTGTGTTGTATAGATTTAACTACAGTACTGTAGAGATAAACTTTCAACTAATCCATTATGTGTAATGATACTATGATTAGTACACATGATTTCAAATTAAGCTATTTATTGAAAATATATAGTACATGCATCAGTAATCACTTCAACGTGTTATTATTAACTTGTTTACAAGGCTAAATATTATACTCTATTGTGTTAAATTGCAATTTCAGCTGATATTTAGACAAAATATTTGAAGGAAATTCGGGCTTTTGTCATTATTAAAAATCTTATTTTAATATAATTGTATAATATAAATTTTGACTATGATGCAACAACTAGCCTACAACAAAAGACACAAAAACAGATTCTCTATACTAACATGTCCGCAACTTTTTTAATAAGAACTACTTTTCCAATAAATACCCATCCTAAGCTATTATTAAAAATTGAGATGAAAGAATATTTTTTTTTTATAAAAGAAACTTTTATAAAAAAAAAAAATACTCTTATAATAAATGTAATTACGTTTTATTGAAAACTTAAGCCCTACATATTATATGTTTACACTATTTTATTGTATAATTATTTATTAATGTGATAAATATTTGTTCCAAATTGATAAACTCGAAAAATTGAATTATTATTGCGATCGATTAAAAATTATTTATATAATCGACAGGTATATTTCATTTGATCTTATGGACACCATTGGTATATGTTTTACGTTGTAGGTTACTATAATTCTAAACTGTGCCATTAGCTGTCATTGTTATTCATCCTCATTGGTCAACTTTGATTGAAATAATGTATTGATTTGTCTAGTATATATTTTATACATATTTATAAGTTATCTTTATTTATTTTTATCAAGAATTCTCATATCATTCATACTTATTTAAAATATAAAATTTTGTTTCCTTCTGGATTTTTCTTTAGAAAATAAATTTGTTTAGAAAATATTACAGGCTTACTATATTGTTAATATTTTCAATATACATTTAAATTATTGAAATAATTTTTACTTCTCTTAGATTGATTTAATGAAATAATTTCGATATCGATAAAAAATATATTTTTTAAAACAGTTCATTTTATCTTTAACAATTGAAAATTATGCCTGACATAATTTTTATTTTTTTATTTTTTTAAAAATCTTTCATTTGCTTAAATACATTATATCTGATTTATTTACAAAATTTGGCTCGATTTTATCTTTTTAGCAAAAACATAATGTTCAGTGGGACATATGAAATCTGCCCAACTTTATCGACAGACATGATAAGGAAAGTAACTGAAAACAAATACAGTACAGTATTGTATATGGTAGAGCATATTAATGAATTTTGATAAATTACTTAGAAATTTAATAGAGAAATATTAGATTATAAATAAATAAATTGATAACGATAAATTTCTAATTGTTAATGATTTGAATTTTAATATTGAAAATAAGTACTATACTGTAAAAATACAAAGGAGTTTTCCTTAATTTCTAGATTATATAATACCGAAATCTTGTATAATGATCCCAAAATTTAATGGAAAATCGGATAATTACAGAATTAATCCACCCTTATATGTAATATCTTATTTTTAAACTTAAAATTGAATAACACTTTAGAATACTGTATTTAATTAAGGGACTGCTATCAATTTCGCGCAATGAAAAATTTTGATAATTGTAATAATGATTTTTTAACGAAGAACGAATAAACGCCTACACTAATTATTAATTAAAACATATATCATATCTAAGCATCAAACTAAGCTTTATAAAAATAAATAAAATATTTATATCTTATAAACATATAAATATGAATAATAGGCCTATATATATCATACTGTCAAATCTATACAGTAATGTAAAGTCCGATTTATAAAATGTTTTTCTAATTTTTAAATTAGAAAAAAATTATATCAGAAAAAATTTTATTATATCAGAAATGAAAAAGCAAAGATTTATCTTTGCTTTTTCATTTCTGATATAATATAAACTACATACAGTAGTTACAGAATTTTCGAAAAGTTGTATACAGTATTATAAGCATTAAATAAATTAAGATTTATAAGAAAATCAATAGATAAACTAATATGTTTTGATAGATAGCTTTACCGATAGATTAATATTCTACATGATAAAATTCTATTGTTAATTAATCGAAGTTGCAAAATCAGTTAGAATATCAGATTGATAATTGTTTCAGCATGAAGATTTATTCATTGCTATTTTTTTCTAATTTCAGGAAAGCCTAAGCCAAATAATTCTGATCTTATATTAAAAAAATTTACAGTACTGGATATTAGATGGTATAGTATTACTATAATTACTCAAATTTTATAAACATTTGCTATTTTGTTATACGATGAGCAATTGATACTAAGAAATGATAATATTAAAATTTAATTTAGATAATATTATGTAATTATAAATTATTGAAATATGATGTAGCATACATTATAACAATTTGTAATAATAAATGATGATAATATTTTAATCAGGTGCTAATCTATATTCTTTGGTATTAAATTACAGTGGAAAATTTTATTATTTTTCATATTTCTTAATTTTATTTAACCTAAATATTTTAAGCTATTTTTTATAAAAAAAAATAAAATAAAAATATTCACATTTTTGTTCTGTCCATCAACAAAATATTTCGCGAACTAAACATCTTAAAGGATTCAAACACTAAAGAATAATTTATTATTGAAGATGCATGTTTATTATTAATTTAATTTTAATTTGATTATTCTACCTACTTGTTAAAAAAAAAAAATGGCAGTATTTCGAGTCAAGAATAATGACCATTTAAAATAGGGGTGGGTAACCCCCGGCCCGCGAGCCGGATGTGCAACACTATATTATTTTATTATATGTAATACCGAGGCGATGTATATTTACATATCTGTACTTTCTCTTTTTTAAACAGCCTAAATATTATTATTATCAAATGTTTTTGTTTTGGCCCGTGGCCCACCATAAATTTTTCTATACGGCCCCCTATAAAAAAAAAAGGTTGCCCACCCCTAATTTAAAACATTGAAAAGCCGATATCTTTGAAATTATTTGTCTCACGTGAATAATACACTGTATTCATTTGAAAGAATTTTAGATATATTTTATAATAATGGTATGTTGTCAGACGGTCGACAAAACATCTGAAAAATAAAATATTATAGATTATTCAAATTTTAAATTATTATTATTATTATTATTATTTTGCAGAAATTATAGTACTCTTAATTTAGAAATCTCCACGTGATCTTGTTTCAACTTTGCTATCGAAAACTATTCCCTTAATTTAAGTCAGTGGTTTCCAAACTTTCTCTGTCTGCGCTCCCCCTTTTCCATAAAAAATTGGTACGCCTCCTTACTGTATTTTCATAACAATCTAATTTTATAAATACATTCTACTTATAATTTAATACTACAAAATAATATACTATATTTTGTAAAAATAAAGTTCTTAAACATAAAAAATATATATTTATTATGGTGTAATAAGTTTTAATACAATTAAACAAATCCTACAAAAAAAAAAACAAAACGAAAAATAGAATATATGTTTAATACGGCAAAATATTTAATGCGATGGCTGAGCTAATTTTTCAGCACAAATTCTCTCAAATCGTTGTGTCATTGAAGATATCGCTACTTGTAATTCTTTTTCAATCACTAAACGAAATCAATATTTAGTTTTTAAAATAGCTGCAGTAGAAAGTTTCTGGATACACGGATATATATATTTATAACCCTTTTGGTCGTTCATTTTTTCCAACACCAATTTGAATTCATTCTTTATTTTTTTGTTTGTCTCAAAAATGATGTTTTTGTTAATTCATGCGCACCTCTTTGCAATAGACTAACGCCTCCTAGTGGGGCGCGACCACAGTTTGGAAAACTCTGTCTTAAGTCGTTTGAAAAACGTTATTTTTGATTGCTTTGATTTCTTGCATTTAATACATACAAACTTTTCAATAAAGAATAGATATTGTATTTTATGTAACTTAGGTTATTATTTTTCAATTTTAACTGAATATGTGCAAGTAAAAATGAATAAATATATTGCCTTTAAATGTACAGTATGATATTATTATTATCATATTATATACTTAAATGCAATATGTATTTATTCATTTTATCAGCACAAATTCAATTCAAATTGAAAAATAATAACGAAGCTTTATATACAATACAATATTTATTCTCTATTGAAAAGTTGGTAAACATCAAATGCAAGAAGTCAGAGTGATTAAAAATTATTGTTAGGCTCTACCGTATTATTAAATAAATCGAGTGAAATTAGAGTTATATTGTAATGTCTTTAATTTTATTTTATCGTTTTTTATATTCGCACCAACGGAAAATTTTTGAATTTATATATAATATAGAATTAGCGTCATGTAGCGTCATTACTTTATTATGTTATAAAAATCGAGAGATTAAAATTTTTTGAATGGTAATAAAGCAACCAATATTATAGGGAGATTAATTATATCTGTCAATGATTTTTTGACATCTTAATTAAATTTAAATACAGTAATTTTATTTAAGATTATCTTTAAAAAATTAAACTACAATTTATTAAATTAAACAAAATATACAGATATTTAGGATTAAACAAGTTCTTGGGAATTTTTATTAAATGATAGCTTAATTGAATTGAAATATTGTATATTTTAAAGTAAGAAATTTAAAATTAATATAAATTTTATCTAATTACGATGCAATAATTCAAATTTAATATTTTAAAATTAGAATTTATTTTCTTGAAAAGTAATCTTATAAACTGAACTTATACTACTGTATAACTTATAAATTTAAATCAAGAATAATAATTATTTATATAATGTCTGTAGAACACTAAACTGCAATTATTTTTTCATGAATATACTGTACAGTAAACAATTATCGCACAAAGAATTTGGCATTGTATATGAGATCCGATCTAGACATTAGCAAAGCAAACATCTGTTTTGAGCGACATTTCAGTTAAGAAATCGAAAAAAATCAATAGGGTGACTGTTTAATTTAATTAATTTAAAATACAATCAAAAACGCTGAAAAATATTTTCAACACACTGACTGAAATATAACAAAAAATACATAAATTACATAAATACATAAATTATATTACAATAATCAATTAAATACATAAATAACATATAATAATCAATTAAATTGAACAAAATATAACATTACAAAAGTAAACTTATTCCATAAATTTAGTTAGACATTTAGGCCTAATACTCTGTAAAAATTCTTTGATCGAAAGATTATTTTGCGTAGGGCAATAAAAAACCTAGAACTAGCCCTGTCTATATATTAAATTCAACAGATTTCTTTTCCATTAATTTTCTCTTTCTTATTTTTATTTATTGTTAAAATATAAAATAAGCTTAAGTATCGTGTATTGATTATTATAACAAAAATTAACACATTTTTAGTAAAATCGTCCACATGAAAATAGTATCGATTGACAGATTAGAGCATCATGAAAAACTGTCCAAAAGAATCAAGTGTATATTAGCTGCAATTCTACAGATACTATAGTATACATATAATTTTTAAGTTAAAGATTCATTACTGCAACCTATGTTTAGAAATGCGGATCAGTGTTTTTCCAATGTAAAAAAAATCATAAAACGATCTTTATACTGTACTAATTGCTAGAATAAAGACTGTTAAACATTTAAAGATTCATCCGTTGACATGAGATGTAAGTGTGAATCAATAGCTCTGTGCATAAAGATTTACCCGAAAAAATCACGTATCTCGAAAATTGCATCCACTTGGTTAGCTAATAGTTTTAGAAAGTTAATTCAGTTTATGATTATTGTACCTATCGATTTATACTGCTTTTACGAAGGAGAGTTTTTTACTAAAATCACATAAAAGAAATTGATACATTAAATAAGTGAAAAATTGAGGCAAAAACTAACTAAATGATATTTAATCAAAATATTTCATATTAAGTAAAACAAAATAGAATATATCCTAATTAAAGCTGTATCTAGAGCTGAATAATATTATAGCATCTAGAGCTGTATAAATTTACCGAGGATCCTTTTTTTAAACATATGCTCTTAATTTAAAACTGTGTTTTTGTTTTGAAAACTTAAGGCTGGAAGGATTATATATAATTCACATAAGCCTACCACTCTGAGAATTCTTTCAAGTATAAATTTTATTTGAATTTAATAAGATGCAGTCAAAATAAACTTATTCTGTCATGCTCAGAACGGTCTCGAATTATATTGCAAAATGTGATTTGGATCTGACTGTAAAAATAAAAGTTATAAATGAATACACACACACGATATGTTTCTATTTAATGAATGAACATTGATCTCATAAACTTTATCTCCCATTCGAAAAATACACTAATAAGAGGTCTGTATTTAAAAATAAAATACTGTATTATATTTGATTATCTATTAAAATATTTTTGCGAAAATATATTAAGAAATGTTTAGAAGTAAGAAAAAAATATTCAAAATTAGATCAAATTTAGAAATTTTCATAACGTTAAGTCAAGCATCCAAATAATATTTTATACAAAAGTTATTTTTGATTCAATAATTTTTTTATATTTATGAGATAAGAAATCGGATTTTCATTTCTTTTTAAAACATCTTTATTAATAACGTAATTAGTTAGCTATTTATTTTATTGTATTGCAAATTATAAAATTTTATGACTATCTTCTATATAATTTTCTATAACTTTAGGAAACTAATTTTCAATTATTATTTTCTTCCTCTTTCTTCCTCTTTTTACTAATTTTAATACATAAATAATATTCTTTTACAGAAAATTTTGCTTAATTTAAATTACATTACATTCATAATATGTTCTGAATTTTGAATTTATTATTTTATTATAGATTAAGATATTTTCTATAGAAAGATGCATAAAAAATTACAATTAGTTATGAATTTGCACATAACCAAAGTAGTAATGCAAGATATTTCTCTAAAAGTAAATATCACGTTATATTGAAACGAAACAAAAATTAATGAGTGAAACTATAAAAACTATAAGTCTTATATTAGATATGACAGAAATGACCAATATTTCAAAAATATCTCAGTCTGGCCATACTGTCTGTAGATGATGATGCCAGACTGTCTGACACTTTTAACAGACCGCATGACTGCCGACAAACCGGCACCTTCTGTCTACCTGGCGCCGACAGGTATCAGCTTCATATCCCCTCCCTATTCTTTAGCTTGTTAAAACTGAAGCAAAAGAGCTTTTGATAAAATTACTGACTTATTTCGAAAATATTCAGAATATTATAAATATAGTTTTACATTTATTGATATGTTTCTTAATAAAAATACTATATTTAGAGAATTATAACTAGTTTATAGAAAATTTTAAAAAGTATGGAATGATTATCATACTTTTTAAAATTTTCTATAAACTAATACTAGAATATTTCTCAGAAATTTTTTTTGAATTCTCTGAGAAATATTTTTATAACATAAGTTTAATGTAAAATAAACATAATGAAAATTTCAAAACAACTTATATATAAAATAATTTCGCTTTAAAATAATTTTACTTTTTTATATAATTGTTTTTAATATGTTTAAACCAGAAAATTATATTTTATCTCTTCTATAATTTTGTCTATATTAGATAGTTTTACTCTTATAGTAATTATATAAATATTGAATTATAATACTATATTAATACTATTCATAAAATGAATTTTTAAAGATAGGCCTAATATAATTCAATATATTTACTTAAAATTTTATTATTTTAATTCATATCTATTTTTTGAATAAAAATTCAACATTAATGAATTATATAAAATAACTAAATTGCAAAAATTTATTAAATTTTAATACAGTATATGCAAAATATATTGTATAGTATTACAAACATTTTATATACGGTATAATATTAATCTGTCAATTTTTATCTTGCGCTTAGAATAATAAATTCTATTTGAATTTTAAATGTTAGAATATGCATGAAATTGATCGGAAAGTTAGAATATCGATAATTATTTTTAAATTAATTCTATAAATCATTTTATTTGAATAAATCGTGAGAATTAGAGCAAGTTAAATTCTTATAAACCCTAAAATATCCATTTTCGCGGACTACAGATAATGAAACTACTGTATATGAAGTAGCAATCGATAAATACAGTTATAGAATAAATATAGTGTTAAGCAAACTTTCCTGGGATTTTGAAATAGACTATAATCGTAAGTGTTTGTTCTACAAACTTAAAATTAACATAACAAGACTCAATTCAGTTTAAAATAACAATAAGCTTTTAAATTTATTGTCCACTTTTTCATAAGTTTTTAAAAATTTGTGTTCAGTTTATGAGAAGTTTCTTACTTGTTCAAATAATATATAAAAAAAATTTAACAGTACTATACAGTATTATACTGTATTAGTGGGAATTTGAGAGAGAAAAAATTTTCTTGGTAAAGAGTTATGTCTACAATAAAGACAAACATAACTTTATAAGTATGATCAATGCAATGAAGAAAATTATTTTTTTATTATTATATAAAAATTTTATAACTCTTTTTCGAATTAATATTTCGTAAAAAGTAATTGAATTTACATATCTGAAATTTTATTTGTGTAAAATTATATTGATACAATATTATTGTAAATAAAGTTATTTTTAAAAATATTTTTTATTTCTGATATAATTGAAACCAGCATTTTTTCAAGAAAATTTATGACAAAATAAAATCATAATTTCTTTCATAATTGATTTTAAAATGCAATACCATAATGCTTTTATAGAACATTTAAATCAAATGATTCAGTTAAATTTCACTTTATTCTATATTTCAGAAAAATTACAAACTAAATTTTAATAAAATAATTAAAAAAGCATTGTTTTTTTATTTTATTATTTGATGAAAATTTTTAATATATATGAACTAAAAAATTACGATTTAAATTAAAATTTAAGAAAAATCAATGAAGCGATTAATGATTTTTATTTCACTTGATAAACTTTATTTCACTTGCATTTTTGCATTATTACTGCATATACATTTGTATATGCAGTAGTGCATATACAAATGTATTTCAATTCGATGAAATGTCTATTGCAATTTTTATTACACTCACAGATGGACGAATGACTTAATTAAATTCAGTTGACCTTATATTTATAATATGAAGTAAATAATGAAGTAAAAAATGGAAATCTTCAATAATTATTTCACTTTATAATGATAGACCGCAAAACATATTTACCAATTAACTTAAATCGCATTTGATGTACACATTTTATTTTTGGTTATTTTATATTTACAGATTTAATCAAACAATTTTGAGAAACTTGATTAATTAAATCTGTAGATCATTCTCTTATTATCATTTTTTTAATTAACAGTACAATATTGCAGTCTGTTTCTAAATTTTCGAATATTTCATGACATTAGATTTTAAGACTGGCATACCTTATCAAACTAAAAAGATTACTTCGTTCTCTTCAAACTATTGTAAATGGCAAATCCAATTACTAATATGAAATAGCAAACATAATGCAATCAATTAGCCTATAATGATACTCCTCAACTTCACATAACATTAAATCAACAGAGATAAAAATAATATTGTTTAATTAATAATTATATACTGCATAACACAATACTATAATTTATTCTTTTATATATTTACCTTATTTAATGCAACATATTTTGTATGTTTTATTTTATCGAAATAATAACAATTTCTGCCAATAATAATTATTTAATTATTAATTACGTACTTCATATGTAACACAACATAATTATATAACATATTTTGTATTAAGATAATAATCAGTTATATTAGATATAGCATATTTAATTATATTTCGATGTTTTATTGGCTTTTATATTATTTATATTCTAACATTCGAGATACAGTACGTATTTGTATTCCTGTTTGAAAATAGATTTGATAAGAGCTGAAAATTTATATTGTTAAATTATTATATTATCTTTTATATTAATTAAGTTAATCTTCTTGAATTAAATATGTTTTGTTTAAATTAATTAAGTTTTAATGTAATTAATTAAATATTATTAAAGTAAAGTATTATTCTATTAAAATAGTTGTGCTGAAATAAATACAGATTTATATTTAATTCCAGTTTAGTACAATATAGAAATAAATAAAATTTTACGATACTGTATAAGATATAAGTTATGCATATATCTTATACCTGGGGTTCCTAAAATGGCCAATATCAACTCCCTAGGATCGATTAAATGATTTTACTCATATTCGTATACTGTATTTCAAGCTACTTCCAAAAATAGAAGAAATAGCGATTATTTTATTATTAAAATATAAAATATTTATAGCTTATATTGAGAAAATTTGGTCATTTTTGAAAGACCTAAAAATTATTATTTTATAAATATTTAAATTAATTTTTTAAATTTATTTATTGATCTAGCATAGTTTTCCAGAACTTTGCCATTGCATTGATTTATATTATGTTGTTTTACTATGATATACAGTATATAGTATTGAGAATATATTAATTTATTTTTAACATGTATTATTTTTGCAGAGGAATTCAGAAAAAAGGAATAAATTTCAAAAAAAAGGTTAAAAAAAAAGAAAAATAAAGGGAAATTTCAAAAATAAATTTTTAAATTAAGACAAGTTAAAATATTTGAAATATTTTAATTTTAAATGGTATATTTATTGTATATATTAATTAGACCCCAGTTTAGAGCTTCATTAAATGTTTCTTACATTTTTCGATAAAAATTAAGAAACAGCCTGTTCATTACGATTAAATTCAGATACTATTCTTAGACTATATTATTGTTATCTTTATTAAATCGTCGGTGATCGAAGAAGTATAATGGATTACGTCAAGAGATCGATGAAGTACTATATAAAAGATTTTAGCAATGGCTCCAAAAAGTTTGGGAACCTATCTTTTATAATACTGTAAAATTTCTTAATTGTTCCTCTTTAGGTTAAATATATTGATAAAAATAGATTTATCTTAAAAATTTATTTTTGTATCACTACCACGATTTATATAATAATACCAAGTACATAAACACATTTACATTCGAAGAAGTGGATAATCGATCACAATTTTTCTGCGTAAATATCAATCATTTTATTATGGATGAATGATGCAATAAGAAGATTCATTATAAAATTTAAAATTACTATAATCACTCTGAAAATGAAAATCGAAATTTTATTACGGTAAATTATATAATGTTGTATATATTAATTATTAACGGTACATTAATTCAAAAATTATGAAATAAATATTAGTTCTCGTGATATTGCATAATTAATTTAATATTATAATTAACGATTTATAATTTTCATAAAATTATTTTAAATTAAATAAAAGTAAGATTTTATCAATCGAAAACAATAAACTATAGAAATATTATTAAACTATAATATTTTATTAATGTTTTTTAATTAAATGAAATTAATCAATCTATTTGTTCAATTAATTATTCAATTCAGTTATCACGATTCAATTACATATTGTAATTGAATTATGATATTTTTATATTTCTTATTTTTTAATATATAATTCGGTCCATGATATACTTCGAAAATTTAAATTTAATTTAAAAAAAGACATGTTTACTTATTCGGATTGAAAACTAAACGTTACTAGCGGAAATGATTGCTACAATTAACCAATTTTTATAATCCTAAAGTCTCATCAACATTAAACAGCAGATGAAATAAATTTAGCACTTTGAACGACGAGACCGGATGAAAGTCCAAAGTCGTTTAGCAAATAAACAAGCCAACGGTACAGTGCCCTTTCTTACGATGATTTCATAGCAATGTTAGCCGGAAGAATAGAATAACAAAATAATGTATGATATTAAAATCATTCTATTTAAATTTACATTTATACAAAAACTTGATTTAAAAAATTATCTCCGGAAATGTCAAATACGTGGGAAGTTGTGGTAACAGTATGAGTCAGACTCACAAGATTTTTGTTTCTAAAGGCACATCCAGTTGGCACGATCTTCCTACTAAGAAAAATAAGTTTAAATTAAATAGTGTTTTGTAGTTTTATTATTATGAAATGATTATGTAAAATTTTCGCAATTAATTTTCAATATTGTTTTGATCATCCAACATGATTTAGTTTAAACAAATTAAATTGATTTGTTTTAATATTTTAAATATTATTTGTTTCTTGAAATTTTTATGGAAAAATCTATCTTATTTATCGATGTTAGAATTTGCTCTAATGAATAAATATAAACTTTTATTAAAATTCTTTTTGAAAATAAATAAAATTTCTCTTTAATATTTATTAAAAATGCATAAATATGAAATAATGAATTATAAATTAAATTTTCGATTTCGAATTTTCAAGGTATTTTGTCAAGGACGGCAAGGATATATGATTATTTTAATAGATCATTACTTTATCTTATCTCACATTTCAAAATATACAATATCTTTTTTATTTTCAAATATCGATCGTGCTATTCTACTGAAATCATCGTAGATATTGCATCAGTTCATGATGTTAATTTGCTTTTCGTGTAACGTAAATAAAATTTTTATATAATCTTATGAAAAACATTTACATTTATTATGACATTGAGATAAAATCTATATAACTCTCGGAATTTATCTGTTTTGGAACGAGATGTCAAATTTGGCATTTGGCCAAAGATTATCGTATCATATGCACTGTCTCATTACCCACTATCCTAACAACAAGAAAATACAATTTTACAAGGTCACTGTTGGACAAATGCTAGCCTGGGGTCGGAAACATTGTTTGACTCATTAATCTTAACATATTAATTAGATTAAGATTTTTATCAAATATATTAAACTTTCCCAGATTTTTCTTCGAATTTTATAGAATTATAAATGAGTAATGTATAATTAATTAATTTAATAACATATTTTCATCTCATTGTGTGTTGTTTCTCCCGTTGGTTAATTTATTCAATGAAATTATTTATAAACGATTTAGAATAAAATTGATTAAAAAATTTTGTTTAAAAAATTTCTGATGCTAGATATTTATAAATTAATATTGAAGTTAAAACAATAACGATTAAAATATTTCTGAAGGAATGTAGCTTATACAGTAATTGTTAATGCAAATTCGACGATAATTTATCTTAATTAAATATATTTAATTGAGAATTTTTATTATTTGTATCCAAAATTAAAATTAATAAAAATTTTAAGCTTTTGGATACATTTCTTAAATTATTTTCGTAATCCTAATTAAAAAATTTTAATATTAATTTATATAAATCTTAATCATATGTAAATTATTCGTAAATTCAAAAATTATAAATAAGAAATTATTTTAATTATTCTTTTTTAAAATAATTTAAATTTTAAACATTTTATTAAATAAATAATATTTCATGTAAAGATATTTGATATTTTTCTGATAAAGCATTTTCTTTTAATTCGATACGAAAATGTTTCTTCATGTACAATATCAGATTAAAAATGTACTAGGATATCTAAAGCTATGACATAAAAAGGCGATGTTATATGAGATGATCAAAACATTGAATTTGATATATGTGGAATAGTATCTATATGAGAACACAAAACAAATGAAGACAATGGCTTTACGTGCTTTTATTCATGCATGAATATTTTCAGCATTGTTTTCAAAGATACCTTTCAGCACTAATCATTATTATTTCAGGTGACTTAGTTTAGAAATAATATTAAATCTGACCTTCGAAAATTATTTATATTGCTCCATATTCTTGTAATCGAAATCTATATAATAATAAAAATAATAATTAATCCGAATTTTATCATGAAATTTGAAGAGAGATATAATTGTCTAGTTTATTTAAAATTTTGTTTTGAATTAGATGTCCTACCTATGATCGTATAAAATGAAAATTACATGTAAAAGACATAAGTTTTTATGTTTTTTATCTCAAGAACTAATATCCACTAGACATTTCCACCTTCTTTTTTTTTATAAATCTACTTATAATTATTTCTCTTCCTTTTGTCAATAGGGCGTGACTTTATTTGGAAGAATGGGAGGAACTGGTACCCCTTAGTTTACTATCCCCCTCTGTAGTAATTACAACATATCACTATTTATAGTACGACAGTTTCACAACAAATGCGTATAGGAACAAAGTTGGCCTTGGAAATTACAGTATTCTGAAAATGATCCAAGAAACATCCTACCAAACCACTTGTTCACAAACTCATCTTTTAATGTCAAATTGCTGGATCCGGCTCTTGAATAACAAAATTAAACGTGTTTGTTCGTGTTTGCGCTGAAGAAATTACTTTTATAATTTATTAGAGTTATAAACCAAATAAAAGCCTAATTAGAAACAGTCATAGGCTCTTAGCCAAGAGTCATGAGAGAATTAAGCCTTTAATTAATTAACGAGCTAAAGATTAAACGGCTTTCCAGTAACACTAATTCGAACCTTCTGGGATAGATATTAGGAAACATATTAAAATATAGTATTTTAAAATCGTAATTCATAAAAACAATCAAATTTATTCATTATCCAAAAACAAATATTAACTTACAAGTTAGATGTAAAAACAAAATACGAAGAACACGAATTATTTAACATTAATATTAGAAATTAATTATTATAATTATAGATTTAATCATATGTTGATAATCCTTGCCCAATCGCAGAGGTTTTTTTACAGAAATTGAATATTTTCTGTTTAAAAAAAGAGTCCGAATTAATGACTTTCGTTTGAAAAAATCGATGATATTTCGAGAAAAATAAATTCTTATCTATTGCAATATACTGATTATAACAATAGTAGCTGTACAGCAATATTAGAATTAATAATAAATAAATTATTTAAGCGAAAATTATTATTCAATTTATTTCAGAGTTGACTAATGTAGTTCTTAGATATTATCTTTATAAGCCATATTATTCTATTTACAGTATATTTAGGGCTTATATTAAAAGGACAAGTGACTAAAGTACAATATATACAGTACTGTACTGTATTATTACTTTAAAACTGGTGTTAAAAATTTATGGCCGCAGCTCGAATTTATCTAAATATGCTCGTATGAACTGTAAAACAGATTCATTTGACTTTATAAACTTAAATCTGTAATTTAATTAAACATAATATTGATATTGATTAAATAAATTATTATTGTCAGAATGTTTGTCAGATTAGATTTAATTATTCATTAGAATTCTACAGTTTATATATTTAAAATGGCTTGTTATTTAAAATGTAGTCCAAAAATTACTATTAGTTAAAAAGAAAAAGTCACCTTTGTAATATTCATTACTTCAATTTCCCGCTACAACGGAAGCAGACGAGAATCGCTTGAAACAACGTGATTGGTTTCTTTTAATTCACGTCACATGGCGTCATTTCTACGACGTAGTTTTTAGAGATACTTCAATTGGACAATGCTCTAAACGCTGACGTCATCAGCCACCAATGGGAATGTCGAAAAGTGACATCACGCTATCCTGGGTGCCGTGAGTCAGCGTTATAAAGTAGGATAGGACGAAGTCTAGGTGAGTCACGATATAGTACAGGTTTAAGGTGAAAAATCGACCGTTTTTCGTCGTATAACCTACGTTTATAGTATAGTCGGCATTAGCTCATCAAAGACCATCAACGTGTAAGCAGGCAACGTGGATACCGCACTATCAACATCCATCCAGTACAGTCGTATTGTGGTGTCGACATCGAAGCTTTCCTAACCAAAATGGAGACTACTTTCTATGAAGACTCTCAATTTCGCTCGAAAGAAGACATCAAAACATTAAAAAGGCCAATGACGCTGGATTTGGATAATCCTAAAACTACCAAGAAAAGTAAATGCACGACACTTTTATCATCACCTGACTTAAATATGCTAAAACTAGCTTCTCCAGAATTAGAAAGACTGATTATAGCTCAAAATGGTTTGGTTACGACAACGCCGACTCCGACACAGTTTCTGTTTTCCAAGACGGTCACTGAGGAACAGGAGCAGTACGCGAGGGGATTCGTTGACGCATTGGCTCAACTTCATCAGTCAACTGCACCCAGCGCCGGTAGTATTATACCGCAACCGGTCATTTCTTCGGAAAGTTCAGCCGTCATAACATCATCGTGCACCGTCCTCACCTATTCTCCTACTGCATCGGGCACCGAGACTTCGAATAGCAATGACACCCTGGTTAGCGTTCCTGCAGCCGCTCTAGTTACCATCAAAGACGAACCACAGACAGTACCAAGCATCGGAGTGACACCGCCCCTGTCTCCCATCGACATGGAAAATCAAGAGAAGATTAAGTTAGAAAGGAAGCGGGAAAGGAATAGGATTGCCGCAAGTAAGTGCAGGAGGAGGAAATTGGAACGAATATCGCGTTTAGAAAGTAAAGTCGCTGCCTTGAAAAATGAAAATAGTGAACTCGGTAATGTAGTGAACAAATTGAGGGATCAGATCTGCCAATTGAAAGAGCAAGTGATGGATCACGTCAAGAGTGGTTGCCAAATTATGATCAGTCACGATTTTTAACTCTGTTGATCAAAAATTGCCTATTGTACCAAAAAAAGACTGATTTCGATGGAACGTTACGTGCCTTTTCCGCTCAGATGAAGTGATATGCCAGTTCCTGGAAATTTTTTACCTTGATCTATGCAAGTATTGCTAAGTTTCCCCATTCTTCCTATCTGCCGATTAAAATAAGAACATTGAATATGTGGGATGAACCCATTAGCAAAATTCATTCTAGCAATATCGCGTTTTTTTTAGTATTCTATTTTCGAAACAGTGAAAGTAGTCTAAAAATAAGCAAAAATTTTTTTTCTTTTTTGCTTTTACTAAAGAATTTTATTCAATGTTTACTTTCCGGTAACTTTAATACGGCAGCTGATATTTGTGAGTTCTTAATTTTTATCGTTAGATAAAATAGTGCTTGTTATTTTTATACTAAAAGAAGACTTTGGAGTTAGCTCAATAATTTTATATATTGTGAAAGCAGAAATTATATATAATAAATATAAATATATATATATTGTACAGAGAAGTGTATCGAAGGGATTTATGTACTTAAATTATACTTCTATTTTCTCTTTTGTGTTTTTTTAACTTGACTTTATTGAAGAGAGTGTAAATAAAATGAAAAATTTTTCAATCTTTTCATATAACTTTGATAAAAGAGAAGTTAATTCTTAGGAAAACTGAAAATGTGATGTCCTGCACAAAAACAAGGAATGTGATTCCAGTCAGATTAAAAATCGTGAACAAAACATATTTTCATTTTTTGCCCCAGTGGCAATTGAAGTATTATAAAATATACAAATTATATATATATTGTACATTAGAATGAATAAATAACTTGTGTATGGATATTTGAGGTTAAATTCTTTATAAGTATATATCGATTTTTTCGCAGATTTTAAGTAGAATTCATTCAGAGTCGTTGATCTCAGAAAATAAAGGTCGAAAACATTGCATTTCCAAGTAAATAAACAAGGCAATGTTCCTAGAACAACTATTGACTAATATTAAAGTTTGTAAATAACTTTGTGATTTGGTATTGCAGTATTGCGAAATGTTCTCTAAGAGTTAAACTAAATAGCAACCGTAAAAATTCTTAGAAGTTTTTAAATTTGTATTTTTCAATTATCTACACAACATTTTTTAATTAGCTATAATATTTATATCGGAAATTAAGGTATCACGAAATTTACTTTTTTGATATTTTAAAATTCGATATTCTAACTTGACATCAAAATTTTAACAAAAATTGAAGTTTTGTATATATATATATTTTTTTTTAAGTTGCGTATTGCCCAATTTTTAGTGTATAAAATTATTGAAGTTTATATAACATAAAATTTTAAATACAAATATGTAGGCGTATAAAAACAGTTTGAAGTTACAATTACCGTATTAAATTTAAATTCTCTTTGAGAAATCTATCAATATTATTCTAACATGATATTCAATATATTTTTCAAGAAAACACATCGCCATTTTTCTAATAAGAATGCCAATTAGGTTATTCTAAATTTATATTAAAATTCATTATTTTTGTTGTTAATGGATTTCACGAATAGCGTGTTTTCATAATGAAGCTATTGACCTATAATAACAGGTTACATATTATAATTATTTTCATGATTTATTAAACATTTCTTAAAGAGTTTATTTTGGAATATCAATCGCACTTTGGTTATTGCTATCGTATTTTTTGTCACGATAGAAAATATTCATTTGTTTGTCGCAATACACTATTAAATTTTTATTATGGAAACAAATTCCTAAGTACAGCATTGCACGGGGATAAATCAAGTTTTACTACAACATTGGTTTTTTTCCCGCTTTCTCTCGCACTTCATGACCTACAGTTTAATTTTATGAATATTTTATTTCGATTTTCCTGTATTACACATTTATGTTTATAAATATGTAATAGAGTATATTTTTAATTAAAATTACGTTATGCTTAGTTTGTCAATGAATTTCTAAAAAAAATTGGCATCGTTAATGTTTAAATTTGGTTATTGTGATAGTAACAAAATTGAAATTTTTAAATCTTCTGTATTTGATTTTATTAATATCTAATTTCGACTCCACTATTCACAAAATATATTCACAAGAAAATTCTTATAATAAATTTGAATTCACAATTTTTCAATGGAAGCCATGGATATTATAAAGAATTATTCTTAGATGATGTTTAATATGAATTCGTATTTTTTTTTAATTTAAATTCTTATTAAACCTTACTACTATTTGGTACAATATTTAATCACCTTTGTCAGAATTATTTAATAAATTAATAAAATAAACTTCATGCCTATTTAATAAATTGCTTTCAAACATTTAATAGGATATTATTTAAATATTTTCATGTAATAGTACATGACACTATAGATTTATATCTTCTAATATACAGTTGCGTAGTTACGGATCAGTAAAATGACCAAATTTGCTATGAGATCTGAGGGACCATTCATAAACTATGTCAGGCTATTTCGAACACTCTTTGACCCCTTCCCATCCCTTCATCATTTTTCGTCGCACCAAGTGATGTCACAAATTTGAAGACCTTTCATCTTCTATTTAAAAAATGTTTGTTTCAATTTTACATTAAAAAAATATGTAAAACAGTAGGAAATAGAAATTATTTTGCATTTGTGCTTTGTTACACATTTTTTAACTTCCAAACAAATCTTCAAACAACTGGATATAAATACATACTAGATACTATACGGTATATGATAGCGAATCAACGGCATGCATGCTAATTTTAAAAAGCGTCAAAATATTTCTGGGACGTCGAAATTTTGTAACAACTTTTTATTTTATTTGATTTTCTTTGAGGCATATAAACGAATTTTAAAATATTTAAAATTCGTTTATATGCCTCAAATAATATAAATAAAAATTATATCTACATATGCGAATATTTGTGTTTTGTTCTGGTAATCAGTTTCTATCTATACAGGCAAATACATAAATTATTTAAATCAAGCAACATATATATCATGGCACGCCGTATTATATATGCTGCTTGATTTTTCACACGAAAGATTTTGGATTTGCCATTATTGTAATATATTTTATAAGATAAATATATCTCGAAATATGTTACCTTGCAGTCTTTATTTTTCGAATAATTAAGAATAAAGATTTTATATTTTATAAAAAATATTTTTTAATCATAGAAATGTAAACTTTAACCATTTTTATAGCGCGATGTCGCATTTTGCATCAATCGCTACTCCTATATAATTTTTGTCACAAATTTACATCGATGCAAATCTATTATACTCTCCCTCCCCTAATAGCGTGACGTAGCTTATGGACGATCCCTGATAATGAAGAATATGCTGCAAATCCGGATTCCCTGAAAAATATTCTACGAATTAAAATAAGGAATTCCACTATAGATATTCTAGGAAAAGGGATAAAATTTTTTATATAACAGATTTATATAACAAATATTATAATTTAAATTAGTCACTAGTCAAGTCTTATATAGTACATCAGTTTTAGTTCTAAAAATGAATTATATTGAATATTTATTTGTAAATTTATTCCAATTATAAAATTATATGGCAATATTCAGTAAAATATATTAATTAACTTAAATGAAGGAAATATTAATTAAAATAATTCTTAAATATATTAAATATTTCTAAGGATTATAAAATAGCGCCGTATTTAGAAATTAGCGGACTTGTAAGAAAATTTTACACTTGTCTCAATAATATAAAATCAAGCCATACGAATCAAGTGTGATATAAATTTATTCTAAAAATTCATAAATCTTCTTAGAAATTTATAAAAATTTTTATGAGAAAGTCCATAAATAATTGTTGTATAAAATTATACATGCTTTTGACTGTATAACCATATATGCAAATTTTTTCTTATACATATACACTGTTTCTTTGTTTCCTAAAAATAATCATTTTCTCAAAAATCATTATTCTTATGTTCTATTGTTTAGTGTCTTTGTTATTCCAAGAAAATATTTACAATATACAATTCAGTATTATACACTCTATTCCAAAAAAAATAATATATATTTATCGTAGGTTTGCTACAAAAGTATGAAGCAGCCTCTTTCAAATTCCCTCAATTTCTTGTACTGCTGACGGATACGTCGTGGAGCATCTTCATTTAATGTAATGAAGTATTCAAAACCGGTCAGATATATCAAGAGGCACGGCAGTGACTCTAAGCCAAGTACAGTAGTCACTGACTGACTCTTATTACAGGAGTCATTAT
>WUQG02062953.1:0-27955 GCA_011317285.2 Androctonus mauritanicus | reverse complement strand
CATGTAATTTAAAAATTATTTAAAGGTAATATTGTCACCACTTAATATGGTAATATTGTCACCATATTGTCACCACTTATACGATAATATTTGAACGAAGCCTATTCCAATAAAAGCCAAATCTCTCAAAATACGAAAAGATATTATGAAATGTGACTCTAAATACTCTTAAGAAACTCAGAAAACAATTATCATCTTATCTATAGTCTTTGCAGATCCGATGATTTCAGATGGCCCAAAAATTTTTGTACTTTGATGAAAACAAATCTCTAATTTAAACCATTATGCTCCCACGAGAAAACTGAGACCAAAGTATGTTGCTACTTAACGTAAAAATTCTGCATTATTATAGTTTCATAACATCACCTCCTCTATGAGAAACCATGCTATTCCATAATACCCCTAGTTACTTTATATTATAAAGGCTATAATATTAAATTAATCACATTTTTTATTTATAATCAAAATTAATATATATGAAATATTTTTATATCATTATTATATTAATATTTAATCAATAATTCAGATATAAGATATATATTAAGTGTTTTGTAGACTCTAATAAAAGATTAGTTTATGCTGTCGAATAGTTATTTATTTAAAAGATCCATATTTAAATAAATTTAATAATTATCTAAATTTTCAATATTCCTATAATAATTTTTATAATCTGATTGTTTTCCAATTGATTACTGCATTTATATTATTTGAATATTTTAAAAAGCGAAAACAAACAAAAATAGGAAATCCTCGTATGAAAGTTGGTATAGTATTTATGGCTGGTGTCTTAAGTTGTCTTCATTTGTTAAAATTCACCGTTAATGAAGATTCTTCTAAGGTAAGAATATCAAATTATCCATTTTTTTTTATATGATTATTTTCGTAATGATTAAAAAAAAATATATCTTCTTTTAATACCTATAAACTACGAGTTTATAAGTATTAATTATACTCAAAATCTCGAAAATTATTATGGCAGAAAGTAATAAAAAAATTTCTTTTTTCTAAAGATTGCCATAAATATGAAAACTATTAATTAAAAATTGCAGAATCATGTTAGTAATGATGTTCGTAATGAAAAATCTTGAAAGTTATATGTAAAACTTATAATTATAAATAATGAAATAGTTCTAAATCAAGTTTGTTACATTGCATGATGGTAAAGAAAAATTTTATAGCTTTTTTTATAAAAAGAATATTAAACTACAAAGTTTAATTGCAAAGACATCTTTATTCTTTATCATAATACAGATTACAAACAACAGCATTGTTAATGATCGTCGATAAAAAGAAAATTTATGTTTTGACAATTGTCCTCCGTATTTTTAGATATTTATCATGTTTTTCTTTTTTTAACACCTGTATCATGATACCATTCTGAAAACTGGCGGTCAATCGTTAAAGGTCATTCATATATTTTCTATTGACTGAGTGAACTGTTTCATATAAAGCACTCGTAATTAAAAAAGACAAGACACCATTTCCACAAATCAAAATGTAAAATCTAATCTAGTTAGTAAAAAAAAAATTTGAAACAAAGGAAAATTGGTGGATCATGTAGAGTTAAATTTCTTTCTTTCTTCAACAATATTTTATATATTTATCGATATAATTCTCGAAATTAGTTTTACTAAAATTAGGATAATTTGCAAGAATTTTAATAAGTTACAATCATTTTGTGAAGCCGAGAAAAAAACTAAGTTCATAATCATTAAGTTCTTCTTTTTATAGCATAATAAAATTTTTCTTGAAGCCATTATTTTGGTTTATACAAACTGTGATTTTTAGTAACGTTTTTAGCTTCTACTTTATAAAATAATTTCATTCATACAAACAGTTTATGGATATCCTTAAGATAATTTAATAACTTAAACATTATTAGCTTAAATTACTTTGAATATGCTAGACATTCAAGTTAGTCTAATATTAAAGTAACATCATTGTGGCTACAGTATTCAAAATGATACAAATGAAAATTTAATATTACCTATAAAGAATGCTTAAATTTGAAATTTGAAACATAAAAAATAATTAATTGATGTTAAAATCATATGCCTAGTCCAGATACAAGAAGTAATAAGCATTTTTTACAATATTATAATAAAATAACAAACTGTAAACTTTTTAAAACTTAGTAAACATTCAAAAACTTATTTCAGTATATTTTACAAAATGAGGATATGTATTATGTACTTGTTTGTTTTGGATTTATATATATACAGCATATACAAATATGTGATCATACTATAAATAGCTTTAAAGGCATATTTTTAAAAGTTTTGATTTTTAGTGATTATTCTACGTTTTACTTCAATGATTTTTTCCTTTTGAGATCATATAGTGACATACACATAAATGACAACCGAAATTTTATTCTGGATAAATCGATCATCTGTTAGAATAAACTGAGATAATAATAAATGTAGAACGAAATCATTCAAATATAACATTGAAAAGTAGAACAAATTTTTAAAAAAATTTGTAAAAGTTGAAGAAATTTAAGTAAACAATAGATATCACATACTAGAAAGATTATGAAACAATGTGTAATTATTGAGAATTGTTTATCTTCTCAAATGAATCGCTACTTGATTCGAGGACACTTGCAATGAACTTTCAGGATAAATATTTAGTCATACTTATGATTTACACAAGAATTTTTTAGTTAATAAAGTTTGCAAGGCATTTTAAATGCTGCTGCAGGAAAATTTAATGCATATGAATTGCCATCAATTCAATAGATCCATTAGAAAATTGTTATCGTGCACAGTATAAGCATGAACTCCATAATTTTAATAGATTAAGTTTTTTACGAGTATTGAAGATTTGAACATTTGACAGAAAACATTTGGCATCAATTCGATAAAAATTTTAAAAATTTTCCTAAAACCATTTGAGAGATCTTCAAATATCTTAAATGATTTAGAAATTATTTGCCATATGTAACGTTGTTAAATATATAACGTATAATTTAATACAAATTTGTTTAAAAATAATTAAAGTAAGATCATTTTTAGTTAGTAAAATTATGCTTCTTACTCACATAAATTACTGCATGCCAGTACATTTAAATTAATGAAACTCTTTTTTTTATTGTTTCATTAATTAAGCTTAATGACTTCATACTTCTGTAAGTTCTAATTGTATATAGATGTACAGTACACAATCATCATCAATTAATCACTTTCCATCCTTTAAAGTTACATACTTTCGAATTATATAAACTTAAATTTGGAAATTTTTTTAAAAAATTATTAAATAACTTTCAAACAAGTATGCACAGTATAATTAAAAACATAATTATTATAGAACAATAAAAAGATCTGAATATTTCTGTTTTACCTATAGTATCTCAGTTTTGTTTTTAAAGATTGCATATAATATATATTCATAAATAACTTAATCAAAATAAGTTAACAAAACAGTAACATAGGATAATAAATTTTCTAACATCAACTAAGAATATTGTTTAAGCAGTTAATTTTTTAAAAATATCTTGTGAGAATTTTAAGAAAATTGCTTTCAGAATATTAAAAAATAAATAAACAAAAAATTAACTATATAATTTTTTAATTTTAAAAAATTTATAATTTAACAATAATTTATTGTTAATTTATTCACATATTTAATGTTACATAGTACTGTATATGATTTTCTTAACGTTTGTTGATAGAAAAAGTGAATTCAGATTTTTTTTCTTATCGAAATGTTTCATACTTTTTGATCATAATTTTTTGCAAAATATTTTTGTAGAAACAGTATCTTTAACAAATAAAGGAAACTATTCGATTTGTTATTTTGTACGATATATTGTATGGTCATTTAAATCTCTGTTTTATAGTTTACTCACGTCCAAGTATTTATAAATATACTGTTCGCTCATTTTATGATGCACTAATTAGTCAAATAAAATTTGCTTGATAACTACTACTATACTTTATATAGTGCACATATTAACTTGGCAGAACAAAATATCTTTCAAGTGATATCTTAATATATTTTTTTAACAGTGTTAAATTGAAATCTACAGTAAATGCTGCATTTACTTTGTTTCTAATAATATAAGTAGTTAAGCAAAGCTTAACTTTTGTGTGTGTGATATAAGATATTTATCTGAACGCATCTTTTCTATATAACATGTAAATATATGGGAGAAAAATGATCAGATTTACATCGTTTCGTTATACGTTGTTGTTTGTGAATAAATAATCACGAATAAAAATTATTAAGAGACTGTGTTTATTAATTTCATTGTATAAAAATTTATAGATTGGAATAATTAAATTTATTAATTAAATAAAAAAAGAAATTTATATATTTGATAGGTCTGGATTACATCAATTGGCATGACTTTAGGTGCATGTTTGTATGGTCCGATCGCTATTTATGGTGTTGTGGCGACTGAATCAGCTCCCAGTCACTTAAGTGGTACTGCTCACGCTATTGTAGCTTTAGCAGCTAACAGTAAGTTTATCTTTTAATGTTCTAGTATTATTTAAGATTAAGATGATAAATTTATAAAAAGTAGTCTACAGTAATCGATTTTTATTTAACAGTTGGTGCTATAGTCTCGGGCCTACCATTCAGTTTAATAGCAAAATATTATAGTTGGGGTGCCATATTTTTCATATTGGAAATTATAACTGCTGTGTCAATAATCGTCATGCTTATTACTCGAAATATGAATTCCAGTATTGGAAAAGTAAAATCGTCATAAACTTATATTAAATTCTGTTTTTAAAACATTAAAATTTTATATATAAAATAAGCATAAATTGGAGATTTTATAAGTTTAAATTTTTGTAATTTATAAAAATCTCGTTTAAAATTTCAAGTCATTAGTCTTTAAGTTAGCTTTAAAATGGAATTCTGATGTTTTGTAAGTCTAAGCAGTATCAAGTTGTGGCCGTTTTGGATTTAACAAACTTTTTTTTTTATATATATATAGCTATTTGCCTTTAAAAGGTACGCTTTTGTTGTTATTTTCTGTAAATTTTACAAAAATTGTACATAATATATATAAAATTTATAAAAAAATATGGTTTCATCTTTTTATTTTATGGTATATGTTTTAATGCAACTAATTTTTATTGTAAGATTTGGAATCCATATTCGGAGAAAATACGTTTTCATGTTTTCAGTTCAACTGGATTGTGACTGAAAACAAAGTTGGAAATTTTTAACTTTTTCTGCCCAGAATTTTATTGCAATTCATCCAATGAAAAAGCGCATTTCAGTGACGTAGTGCATAACGTTTATATTTTTACGCAGACAATTGAGTCTCAAAGCGAACTAGAAATATAAATATGGATATTTTTATATATTTTTAAAATATTTTCATATCTATATAATAAATTAGTAAATTGATATAAGAATACAGTACTGAAGCATAGCTATTAAATACGTGTACTGTAATTCTGAAGAGAATTAATTGCTTACTTTTCGAACGTATCCTTTTATTTTTGAATGATATAAAAATATAGGATTAAAATATATACTGCATTCATAAAAATCATCTTCAATGGCGTAATCTATGTTAAATGTCAAGAAATCTATTAAACAGTTTCATAGTTATTACAGGAAAACTTTTTAGAAGATCGAATCCCACCATTTTTAAATTGATAAATCTATGGAGTTAAAGCCGAATTTGATTAATCAAAATGGAAAGATTAATTAATATCCTTTCCATTTTGATAAACTTTATAAAGTTTAATTATAGTACTTCAAAAATTATTAGGGAAAAATCTTTGAATGCCTACTGTTTTTGAATGTCTAAAAGTAATGTGTTAAATAATAATTTATCAAAGTTACCTTTAATAGCGTATTGCTACCAAAATTCATGAAAATATATTAATTAGTTCAAAAGTTATAATGGGGGAACATACAGTTTAATGATCTTTTTTTCTTCTGAAAGTATCATTTTCCTTCTGAAAGTAGACTAAAAATGCAATCGTGGCGTCCATCGTCACTTTATGAATTATACATTGTCAATAGAAACAATTTAAAATTTAGTGAAAATTCATTTACTGTAGAATAATCTTACAGAACAAATCGAACTGAATGCTTGTTATTGAGTGATATAAATTTAAATAATACATGAAAGTGATAGTCTATCATTTTATAGTAATATATAGTTATATAATGGGATTATTTAACGAAATCATTTTAAAAATATTTTTATAAGGATAGATGATATCAAGAATACTGTTGGCTATCCAACAATCAAAAAAGCATTTCAATCTATTGCTTTGTTATTGTTTTAAGCAATAAATTTTGAAATGGTAAGGAAAGTGTATATCTTTCTAGCAATACAGTTAAATTTTTACTTAGGATATTATGATCTTACATAAAAATTTTGTAAAATAATCATTTAACTTTGCTCTTGTAAGCCATTAGTGCTGCAGAATGAAAAGGAAGAACTCAGATTTTATTTTTGAACTTATGCACTCATCACTAAAGATAAATAAACTAGATTCAATTATTAATGATGCCATCGATAAGAATTTGAAAGTTTGTTTTGTCGCATCTACTTTTCTTTATAGTGTGGCATATTTTTGCACAAGTTTTTTCCAACATATCATTTTAAAATGTTAGTTTTCATAAAGATGACAGATCAAGATGTTCCTGATGTGTTCCGACTCATATAGAGTTGTCTATTGTTTCAACGTTCGACTAATGCGTTTGATAAACCAGTTATATTCTTCTATGATCAATAAGATTGATAAGTCGTGAAATCTCATGGAGAGATCACACATGTCGCTTGTAGCAAAGTCGAAACTAGGTATTTTGATGCTCGGGGCAAACAACAAAAATGGGTTCTCAAATCGATATTTTGCGCTATCTAAAATACAAATGCTTTCTTTAAAATATGGCGCTCGGGACAAAATCCTTTTCATAATACTTTTAGTTTTCAACTGATCAAAAATTATTAAACACTTAACATTTTTCAATAATAGTTAAAAAATCTTATAAAATGTGATACTAATTAATTTTATACAAAAACTGAAATATTAGAAATATGTTTTTTTTTTTCTTTCTCAAATTCTTATTTTGCAAAATCCGTAATTTGAAGAAATGCGCATTATTTAGTTTAATAACTCCCCGAAAAATTTTATTTCTGTTACAAATCATTAAAATTACACTAGAAAGTTAAAATATACAGATGGTCGAACAGACCAGATTTTTTTCCTTAGGTAGAGGAAACTTGCTTTTCCATGTGTATGTGATTATAGACTTTATACTCTTCTAAGAAGTACATAGCATATATTTATACATATATTATCTATCCAGAAATTTTCCTCATTTTCTATAAATACAGAAAAGATTATTATGTAAATCATATAAGATAATGAAAATGTTGAAAGATTTCTTTTAAGTAGAGAAATTAATACATTTAATCTTAGTTCTTAGTGTACTAAATGTGTATAGTATCGCGATAATCTATCTAACTTAATTATGCCAAGCACAAGTAAGTTCTATCATTTTTCTTTTTATAAATTACGAAACTAAAATACAAAAATAGGTCATTCTCAAGTCATTATAATTTCTAAACAAACTAGCTACTTATATTTTATATGAATAAAATGGATTTATACCGAAATTTAATGGATGGATTTAAGATTCGTACCTTTATTAAGTTCTCTTTTTCTTTTATTTTTGTATGGCAAGAAAATCATAAATTTTGTAAACAAAATTCAAATATGCATGCATGACATAATCAAAGATTTTATTATATTTAGTACAAACATATATATAAAAACAGTTCTCGTATTATCTTGATTATCAGTCAATGATAAAGAGCATTAAGTTTGCCAATCGAAATCTATAATAAAATTCTTGATTTTTTAATTTTTTCTCTGTATATTTGTTCAATTTTATTTATAAAAATGCAAATTTTATGCAAACATTTTTCAAATGTAGCTCACAATTTTTGAAGAAAAAAAAAATGTTGATTGATAATAACCGATAGAAAAATTACAAAATGCTCAATACGCATCTATTTGTATCTCTATTATAAATAATATTCCAAAGCATATTTTTAACCCATGAAAATTTTAACAATGAAAAATATCGCGGATCGTAAATTTTGATTGTATCTGTTTCTAGCCAAGAGGAACGAGGAAGTTGAATGCTGAATATCCTTTACATATTACTTTATTTGCTACAGTTCGACGGGTTATTTAAAGTCAACAATACCATGATTTTTTTTAAAGTTATCAGATACAAGTTGAATCTGTAATCGTCTTCAAAACGTGGAATTATATACGCATCATCCTGTTCCAGGAACTGTTTCTCAAACTTTATTTGTAAACTTTGCAAGATGCTGAGATATAATTTTTTTACTTACTACAAGTTTTATTATTTAAACGATTCGATCGTAATAACAAAATTACACTAGTAAAAAAAGAAATTTAACAGTTAAAATAAATATAATGTCTAAATTTTTTATTCTAGTATGGCAATAAAATCATAAATTTTAAGAAACAAAATGCGAATGTTTACATATAAAATGTTTTTTCTACTTAATATAGAACACAATTGTGAAGATATTTAATTTACATAACTATAAACGATGGAAATTTTCATAATTTTAATTTTTAAGGATTATAAAGAGCAAATTTGTGTTTTATTCGCAAAACTCTATATTATTTTAACTTCTAGCAAATAATAATTTTTCCTGGATATTTTTGAGATTTTATATAACTGATTAGTAAGTAAAATCTATGTTTATGTATTTAATATGCAGATTTTCTTATAAAAATATATGGAGATTACTGTTAAGCGTATAAAACTACGTACATAACATTTTTCATTCTATCAGGCCATCCCAAAAAATATTTTTTTTTTTTTTATACTGTACTTGTTCAAATATATCTCATCTTGTCTAGACATGAATTTTTAAAGTTTTATAAATAACATTTAAGCCGAGGTTGCCTCAAATAGAAAATATATGCTTAGTTAAATTAGCAACTCATTTTATCTTTTTATATCTTTCAAAACTTAACGCTAAAACTGACATAACTTTTAGGATGACTCGATAGTATGTATATTTGATTAAGCCAATAAAATATTACAATTTTACAAAATTCTGTAGCTCTCTTAACAGATAGACTATATAGTTTATATAAAAAAAAACAAGTATTTTATATTCGATTAAATCGATTCATTTTCTGAAAGCAGTGTTTTGAATTCAAAACACTGCTTTCAGAAAATGATATCGTTCAAGGATTCTGGAATCTCAAGAATCTCGTCCATAAAAGATTACATTTCTCATAAAACGTATGAATGAATCGTATAAATGCTTTATATACATACATATAGCGCTTAAAAAAATCGCATAATTTTTTCCACATTCTAGATTATAAACTTGTTTATAACGTCGTAAAGATAATTTACGGGAGTTGTTTTTTAACGAATATGTAGATGGTTTATAAGTTTTTAATAGCAAGTATATAAATTTTGGGTGTCGTCTTCCACTCATTGATCCATTTTTCCGGCTGGTTGAGGACCATTTTTCATCTGTCACTAAATCGACACGGTCTACGTGTCGCGTACCGTTGCCGCATAAAGGTGTTGATGCGTTGCAATGTGTAGGTTGCAGAAACAGGATAATTGGTGCTCCATTTATAGAAACTCAAGCAAATCCGGGTGTGGCTAGACGACAATACCGTTTTTTTTTTTTCTTTCCCTTTTTTCCCTCCGATCATCTTAACAATTTCGAATACCTTGCACCGATTTAATTAAATCTATTAATAGTATTCATTTTTAAACATTACTCAATACTTGTTCGTAAGAGCGCATTGTTCTTAAGGTAAGCAACTATATTTAAGCGTACGTTTATAAGGAAAAAAAAAAAAAAGATAAAAATCTTTAAGAGACGATACTTAACCATTTAAACTACTGATATGTCAAATATATCCAGATAAATAATCTGTTTTTAGTCCTCAATTGAAATTTTTATCCTCTAAACTGGATAGATATGTACTTTTGTATCGTCGAGATCAGTTACCGAATCGCGATGTTCCAGATTCGAAAATCGGCATATACTTCACAAAAGTAGATAATACAGATCGTTTCGATGCCGTAACTTAATATTATAATGTTTATAAACAAGCAATACGGACTTTAACGTTGTTTTAGCGGACAGGAAAAAGTTTTTTATAAAGTCGATCTACGGTCGATAACAGTTTAAAGCGAAATTTTATGCCCCATAACAAGTTTAAATCTATATCTATGCAATAAATGGATAATTTAAAGATTGATGATACGTGTAATGAGCGTATAAGGTAATTAAGAATGGACGTTTAACGTATGCATCATGTAATCTAATGAACCCAAATAACACCGTTCGCATATCACGCAAATTATATATTCTCTTGTGCAATTTTTGTACTACTTATAAACAATTATTTAACACATTTATAGCGTAAAAACAGATCTAAATCAATAAAGAAACATAAAATGCAGTTTTTTAATGCATAAATATTCGTGTTAATACTATAAAATTATGAACATTTCTTCATTTTCTCACGAAATATTTACCAGAATGATGATACTCATTCTGATGATGCCTTCTTGCAACATCTGATGGCATACTGAATTCATGAATAAAATAATTTAAAAAATGTTTAAGATTTAAAAGTGTAATTTGAAATTTCTCAATTTTTCTCGGCCCCTATTAAAATTATTCGCTAGTTAGGAGATGCATCCCATAGTTCTGTAATGATAAAATAACAATTGAGGACACTGCTTACGTTAGAATAGATGCAAATAATATAAATTTTGGTCAAATTTATGAAGTACTGTACTGAATATTTGCACAATGGAAAAATACTTCGAGCTATATCACTATTTTTTTTACAGACAACAATCTAGAGTAGAACTTCCCAAATGTTACTTCCTAGATGGAAATTCTAGATATCACTTCCTTAGATCTTAAAAGATAAGAGAGGCATTAAAAGGTGCCGGCAGAAGTTGACCTAAACTGACAAGAATCCCATTTTATATTGTGTATGTTGTCTTCAACCGAGTCCTCGATAATGATAACGAACTTCATGTAACGATAACACAAATAAATATGGAGCATATTTTATTGTACCTTTTAACTTAATTCAGGGAAAAAATCAAAATTTAATCGAATTTTGGACATCATGCGAACATTACGCATCGATTCTTACAGTTGAAATGAATGTGTTTCTAAATATATCTATTTTTATTCATACTTTTATACATTTATGATATAAAAAAACTATAAAATTTATTGATTTGTTCCATCTTTTCTTCAGTTATAAAATTTTATTGAATAAATGGAGCACGATGAATCGAAAAAAATATTAAAAACAACAAAGTAGCATGGCATACTGAAGCTTAATCGTGATGTCTAGAATGAGAAAATTAGAGCACAAATCGTCGTAAATAATTTCATTCAATAAAGGAAGTAGTTTGTAGAATGTGGTACATCTATTAATAAAAGTAAAAATCTCGATCGCTTGGTTATCTTATCAAAATCGGGAATAAAACAAGACTGAGGATAATTAATGTAAATTATCTTTGTTTTTTACAAAATATATATTAAATGAACTATGTAACGATACAAAAAGTAAGCAATTGGATATAATATGCCATTAAAAACCAATAATATAATACGAGTTTGTTAGGAAAATTATCGAAAATATCACGGTTGGTAAGAAACCATACAAGAATCACGTTTGTTTTCGGAGAGAAAAATAGATTGCTTATCGACACTTTTCGCAAAAGTATGTATACAAAAAAAAAAAAAAATATTTATTTAGAGAACACGATCTAGAAATATCGCCGCATTCTTACAACACACGTATGTACTACGTTCATTTATGCCATAGAAATATCGGTAATTATTGTCGACACGTTTTTTTTTTTTCCTGGAGTTTTATTCTGAAATAACTGAAGACGTCGAGCAAACCGGTAAACGAGTCCATACTTTAACGTTAAGCGAATAGGAAAATAGGTGTAAGTTGTATCCAGTCAGGACTTGGCACAGTTTATGCATGACTGTATCTTGCTTGATGTCAGAACTTCATTGTGTTAGATGGACAAAGTTAGAAAGGTAAGACAAATTTACTTTTCTATCCTTTATGGGAAAAATCGCATTTTTTGTTTATAACTTATAAACAACGCTTTAATGATAATTTTTAAAATATACGTTATAAGCCGCACGTATTTTATTTATTAAATGGTATAATGTGTGTTTGATAAAATGAAGCATGTTTTTTTAAAAACGTTTTGCGACATCAGGAGTTGATATCGGCTCCTTACAACAGGAGTGGTGACTAATTTAATCACTGTTTCTTTCTCTCTTTTTTTTTTGGTACATAAAATACGTCCGTTTATCGAGAAAATTACTGTAACAACGTTACAGTTAAATGAATAAATAGCCATCGATGGAAATTATATAATCCAAATGCTCCAGTTAGTTAATTGAATGAAGTAAAACTAAGTTCCTGTTAAGTCACTCATTGAATTTTCCAAGTCATTAAAACCGATCGATAACAATCACCAATTTTTAACTGTATCGAAAGCGAATCTAAAACTGGATATTCTTGTTATTTATTTAGAATAAACAAAAATTGTCTTTGATCAAGTCGCATCTTTTGAGAATTCCCACTCATTTAACGTCCTCCAGGATAATAAACATTCTGTATATAATTTTATCATCTATAAATCAGGTTAATTATACAATCTTGCAAGTTTGAAGACCTTTTAGTTCTGTGACCTTTTTTTTATTGTTTAAAGAAAATTTACAGCTATCCTTAGGAATCGAAATTTAATTTTCAAAACGAGTTTAATGAGCCAATTTTTGTCTTTACCCATTTTCTGAAACATGGGTGGAGATAGCAGAATTTAATAATGGGGAGTGGTTACTACATTTTACGTTATAAAACTGCTAAACAGATATAATGGCGAAGAACTGGAGGTATTTTTCTTGCGAAATTCAACAGTTGTTGACCTCTAATTAAGGTCACAATTACGCAAAGAAAGTGTTCCTATAGATAGCCTTGTTACATAAAACTCGGTAACTTATTTATATCAAAGCAATTTAAATAAATATGTATTATTCAGATAATACTTTAATTAGGAACAATAATCATAAATATTAAGTATAATTAATTCAAAAAAAGTGTTTCTTTTTTTAGGTCAAACTACTTGACACCATCCGCATTTTGACGGATCTATCAAAATTTGTCTCTTAGAAGCGAAATTTTTAATAATTAACGTAATTTTTTAAGTAAAACGCAAGAAAATTGTAAACTATAAATCACAATTAAGTTTTATAAATTTAAATTTAATTAAAGCTTTAACAATAGCGACCCGTTGCACGTCTTTTTTTTTTTTTTTCTTCTTTTACAAGTGTGCCCTGCATAGCAAATGTTACAGAACAAAAGGAGTTTTAACCAACCCAAATGACTATATTGGGTTGGTGTTTTGCAATTTAGTTTTAATCTTCGATTTTAGATCGAATTTTCCAGGTAAAGAATAGCGATCAATGTTCTAGCAGAACTGATTTCGAGTCTATTTCTGCGATCTAACGAGTGTCCATAATGAGTAAATCTTTCTTTCAAAATGCATTACATTTGTATAATAAAATAATGCCATTTATTCGATAGTCTTTATACACGATGAAAGTTCTATAATGACGATGATACGAATATTTTTAGACGTTAAAAAAAATTATATATTCCGTTCATGTTTTTCTTACAGCGACATAACGTTACGCTAGGCAAAAACGATTCATCTAATCTGATTCGGAATCTTAGAAATTTTCTAAACAACTCCGAATTAGAGACATTTAAAAGAATGAGTAAACTTCTTCCGCAACCTATTTTCTATCGGATATGACGCAATTCGAATACGCGTAGCCATATTTACGCGCTCAAATCCGATTAATATTCAGATTCTAACAGTATAATTCTAACGAATGCGCAATGCGAATATTTAGTTTGAGGAAGTTTTTCCTAGATGGTAATCTTCTTTATTATTATAAATTGACGGGCGTTATCAAATACGATTATCGATGCGTCTTAATTATCTTCCATTCAAAGTACTGAATGGATAATGCGATAATTACAATCGAAATTCGCTCGGTTGTAAGCGTGTTATAGAACATTGACCCTGTAGAGTTATTTTCCTGTTCGAAAAGTAAAAAAAAAAATCGTTTCCGGTTAATTCTGTTCTGATATTTCTTCATACGTAGGACAACATGACGATAAAATTCCGAATTACTAACGTTTACAACTTTAAAAAAAGGGAGGAAAGAAGGAAGGAAGAACAAAGACTAGGAAAAAGATCTGTCGCGTGTGTCATAACACATTCAGATTCATCGCTCGACAATATTGTGTTCTTACATTGTCTATTGTAATAAAATTGATTAATGACAATTAACTGATTGCGTTTTTTTAACAGTAAGGTGCCATTCGCAATCTGGTGAACAAACTGAGCAATCATTTATCCGTGGTTATGGAGTGGTAAACATACAACAGAAATGTACACTCAGCGGATTTATCTATCGTGCTTCTGTTTGGCAGGTAATAATATATATAAATATAGATCAGTCACGTGTATTACGTATAAATTACTAATTATAATTATTATTTTTATCTGTAGTACTTTGGTGTTCTGTTAGCGGCTCGAATAACGGAACTCGACAGGTAAGTTAAACTTAGATTGGTATAACGTGCGTGTAGGAATGTTGATAATTATTTACAATACAGAATCCGTTTAAACAAATGCAATTGTTATTAACAATATCTTCACTTTTCCTTTTTACTTTTTCGTGAATACAGATTCATTCAAACCGAAAAATTTTTGTCCCATAAAATCACAAACGCATTAGAGATGGAGACGGGTCCGTACGTGCTGCGTTATTCCTTTCATTTATTTTAAACACGAAAGAAATTGTTCATTGTAACTAATTTCTCAGAAACACGTAATTCTTATATGGGAAACAGTAGGATAGAATTATGGTTTAAGAAACTATAGACCCGACCTCATTTTTCGTAAAAATCTAAGCCAGTTGCAGGAAATGGCAAAAACGTTTTCTTTATCTATAAAAATTTTAAAATTTTTATTAAAAAATAAAAATGTTTCAATCGAGTGTAACACTATGACTTAATATTAAAAAAAAAAAAGTGTTACAGTGAGTAATGTTTAAGAACATAAAAATGTGGGTTAAGTCTCCTAAACGGAACGTATAAAACAATTTTATTTTCTTAAGTGATTTAGATGATCCTGTTTTTTGTTGTTCTCTTTAGTTGAAGAGAAACAAAATTAAATATTCTTCAAAAAAAGTTATAATCGAAAAGTTTTTAAGTTTTGTTTCAGTTTTCTAGCGGCAAAATCAGTTTTCTTGTGGCAAAATCGAAAAGTTTTTATTGTCTTAGTTTTCTTGCGGCAAAAGTCGATGTTTCTTTCTATTATTTCAGTTTTCTTGCGGCAAAAGTCGATGTTTCTTTCTATTATTTCAGTTTTCTTGCGGCAAAATCGAAGAGCTATAAATTGTTTCAGTTTTCTTGGGGCAAAATCTATTTTTACATTAAAATTTTTATAGAAAAGGAAATTTTTGTTATAAAAAGTTTTGTAATATGAATCAACGATATTTAGTGATTCATATAGAACGGGGATTTATTATAGAAACAGCTAAAATCCTTATCATTAATATATAAAACTAACTCGATGCTAAAATATAGCATAAGTCCCAAATTTAATACATTCACATCACTGATTTGCCATTAACGACGTATTTTTTTTTTTCCTTATTTTCAAACGAGTTCAAGGAAATTAAGAAAAAAAAAACGTTGAAAATATAATTAATTAAAGGATAAAGACCAAGTTTAATAATTTGTACAGATTCAATGATAAATCTGGTTTACTTTAACCGTAACTGTAAGAAAAAAATCACGTTGAATTTTGAAAAAAAAGAACGATTTCCTGAACTGGTGATTGCACAATAACAATGTAACAGATGACAAGTTAATGAGTTGTATATTTTAATTAAATTGCACAGAACGTAGAGTCGATATAAAAAAATAAACAGGAAGTATTTTTGTTTAAAAATAGTTACAATTTTAAATATAATAACTATATATATTTATATCGAATTTTATTGATTACTATAATAGAAAATTGGCCAATAATTTTATCTATTTAAAGCTCGATTTTTTTATGATTTAATTATAATCGAGCATCTTTATTTAGATTCTGTTTAATTCTGAATAAAAATATTTTCGTGTTTTCTTTGATAGTTGTCGACGCAGGATGATTTCGATTGTGCAGGAAGACAAGGTTTCTTTGCCGACATTAAAAGCAATTGTAGTTTATTCTATCACTGCCAAGTAGACTTGAAGCTAAAATTAGCGTGTTCGCCCAATACGTGGTTCAATCAGAAGCGACTTCAATGCGTGGATGGAGACAGAAAATTATGCAAAAATTCCAAACTTTACTATCACATCAATAACAAACTTTTAAACTCGAGAAAAATTTCGGGAAAAATTTTATCTAGGACAAGGAGGCAGATAGAAACGTTATATCTTCCACCTTCTTCCATAAATACTTTCGTGGTGAGGTATTATTTGCCGACAGGTTCGGCTTCGGTGAATGAAGAAGATTCGTTTGGTAACAATGGAGCCATTTATCTACCAGAATCGTATAGGGTTCCCATGAATCCCGATTCGGAAGTTCCTATTCCTCAGAACAAAAAGCCCACTTTAAAAAATTTGCTGAATCAGTACCTAAACAAGGATTCGTCGAAACATCTGCCCGTTCAAGAACAAAAAGTGACTACTGAAAAACCTGTAATCGAAAATTTCTCAACTCGCAAACCAGAACTCGAAAAAGATCGAATTATTCACCCTACAAACGGTTTTAGACCCAGTGAACTTCCACGAAACAGTAATTCTAACTATGATCCTCGAAATAGCCAAATTTATCATCCTCGAAAAGCAGGAAATAAGTTATATCATCCTGGTGATTACAGTTCGCCACCGATATATCGAGAAACAGCACCTACAGAAAGAAGTTATGGTTATAACGATTATCGCCAGCGATATTTGAGTCATCCAAATAACTTCTACGGTGACGACGATGATGACGACGATGACGACGATTACGATTATTTTCCTCGCGACAGATATCCTTCTAGATATCCTTCGTCTGGTAGTTATAATATATATCAACAAAATTCACCAAGGTATCCAGATTCTAATCCCTATCCGTATTCAAAAGTAATTAATCTAAACGTGGGAAGGCCACAAAGACCAAGCTTTCCTGAAAGACCGTTATATAGCAGTCCTGTAGGATCGAGGAATGGAAATTATCAAAATGGCAACTGGGAACCAAGCGGAAATTATAGAAGGCCAAATAACGAAGACAGTTCTAGTCAATACAGAGAAAAACCTAAGGATTCATCACAATATCAAGATTCTAAAGAATATCACAATGAACAGAACGAAGATATTTCTGAAAGCCATAAAGATAAAAAATCCGAAACAGATTATTATGATAAAGACGTCAGAAAAGATTCTCCTCATCCAAACCACAATTATAAAAATGTAGAGTCGGAAAGTGATGATAATGAAAACTATCGCGATCAGAGAACATATAGCAAAAATAAAGAACAGGATCATGTTAGTGATTCCGATAAATCAGATGGTGAATATACCAAAAATTTAGAATCTTATAAACCAAAAAATACCTTTTCGGGAAACAGAGATCAAGAAAATTTATCAGATTATAGTCCAAATAATCAAAATTCTGAAATACGATACGAAGATCCTAGAGGTGAAATAACAAAACGACCAATACCTGATTATCCAAGAGAAGTAAAGACAGAAGATTCAGAAAGTGATGACAAGAAGACAGCAGAAAGTCCTAGTTATTATGAACCAAGAGAGCCTTATCCAAGAACTGTTGATTCAGGTATTTCACAAAGGCCGGATTATTATGATTCAAAACAAGAACAAGATAGAGATCCAAGAGTAATACAATCAAATAAATCGCCAAACATAAAAGTTACTTCACAGACCAGTTTTCAAGATTCTGATGGTAGGATTCCTGTTTATCCGGAAAGATCAAAATTAGAAGATTCCAGAAATTCAGGAAGACCAGAATACTATAAACCTAAGCAACACTACGTAAGACCGGAGAATGAAGAGACAAAAGTTATATTCCCTGAAAAACCGAGAATTGAAGAAGTGAGAATTTCGGAAGATCCCACAGATTCAAAAATTAGATCTCAGTATCCGGAAAAAGAAATAATTGAAGATTCACGATTTTCGGATAGACCGAAATATGAAGATTCTAGAAATAAGCCTACAGAATCAGAAAAACCTGTGATTCATTATTTAGATACCTCAAATCCGGAAATACCGAAAACTGGGGGAATAAAGCTATCAGAAGATTCGGGATACGAAGACTCCAGAAATATATATCCACAGCGAACAAAGGATGATTTTAGAGATTCAGAAAGACCATTATATCAAAATCATGAACCAGACAGACCTAATATTAAAAATTCAGAAGCAATCTTTCCGGAAAAGCCATATGTTGAACAAGAAGTTTTACATGATTCTAGAAATACAAAAACGAGACCGGAATACCCAGAAAAACCAATATCGGAAGATGTAAGAATTTCAGAGAAACCAGAGATTCAATATCCAGTAATTATAGATTTAGATAAACCAAAAACTGATAGAGTAAGAATTCAAAAGAATCCTAATTATCAAGAAAGACCAAGGTACGAAGATACAAAATATAGTCAAGTAAGACCGGAACTTGAGGAATCTAAGAACAATCAAGAAAGCCCAAGGTACGGAGATCCAAAATATAGTCAAGTAAGACCGGAACTTGAGGAATCTAAGACCAATCAAGAAAGACCAAGGTACGGAGACCCAAAATATAGTCAAGTAAGACCGGAACTTGAGGAATCTAAGAACAATCAAGAAAGACCAAGATACGAAGATACAAAATATAGTCAAGTAAGACCAGAACTTGAGGAATCTAAGAACAATCAAGAAAATCCAAGGTACGAAGATTCTAAATATAGTCAAGTAAGACCAGAATACGATGATCCAAGAAACAATCAAGAAACACCAGTATATGACGATGATTCAAGAAATAAAAAATTAGTGAGACCAGAGATTAACGATCCAAAAGTTACATATTTAGAAAATTTCGAAACGGAGGATTCAAGAAGTTCAAAAAAACCAAGATTTCAAGATTCAAGAAATAATCCAGAAAGACCAATAATTCAAGATTATGTAAATGAATCAAAACATAAATTTGAAGATTCGCCAGCAACAATAAGCCCAATACAAAACTCTAAAGTGATATACAGAGATAATTTAGAGCAGCATCAGAAATATCCCGAAACAAGTGATGCAATAATTCCTGAACGTCCAAATTATAAAACATTGAAAATTTCAGAAAATCCAACAATTAAAAATTCACCAAAAGACTCATACGGATATCAAACATCGACATATCCCAAGACTCAAGAGGTTAGAATTACAAATCCTGTAACGCCAAATTATCAAAATTCCGAAAAGTTAATTAATACGCATTCTACTGATAAATATCCACAGAGTCAGAGCGAAGACAATAGAGAAAATTATCGATATGAAGATTTAAGAGAAGGTGAAAAAGAACGAATCCCATCCAATGAAAATATTAAGGTGCATGCTTATAATGATCGCCAGAAAACAAGAATTCCTGGAAGAAATAGAAATCCAGAAAATATAAAACAAACAGATAATTTACCGAGATTTTCGGATAATAATCGCCAGAAAACACAACAAATAACGAAGGAACCAACATATTTTAATAAATACGAAGATGATAAACAAACAACAAGAACTGTTATCTATACCACACCTCTCCCAACTACAGCTGAAGAAACAACAACCGAGGAAAATATTAGCCACTTATTCGAAAAGGAAAAATTTGGCGACAGAATTAAATCACCCAGTACATCAGAACAAGGTAAAATTACTAAAAATAATAACAACAATCAAGATGTTTCCATTTTAGAAATTAGTCAAAAACAGGTCAATAAGCCAGACTCTGGCAACACTTTCATAATTCCTTTCGTCATGTATAAAGGTAGATCTAGTAAACAATCAAATTCTAATCAGAGAGTCACGCTTAATGATGGAAAAGAATACAGTTCAGGTGATGCTGCTCTTTCTTACAGTAATTCTAATATTTCTCCAGAAAAATCTCGTCAAAACACAAACCAGCGATTTTCCGAATCGAAGCATAAACAAGAAGAAAAAATATCAGAATTTGCAACTGTTACTGTTCCATGGACAACCTCATTGACGGGCATAGAATCCGTTGAAAGTACTACAGAAATCATAGATACCACCACAAGACGACCCAGAAGAAGAAAACCAAAGAGGAGGAGAAGGAAACATGGTAGAAGAAGGCGTCCAAAAAGACCTAGATTACAAAATACAACAATGTCCGACGAACAATCTCAAATCTTTCACTCTTATACCGAAACTCCTTTAACGAGTATCGATCAAGTCACTACACTATACGTTACGCAAGCCAGTTCTGATCTATCAAACAAGCAAGTAGAAAGCGATACTACCCAAAAGCAATATCAAAACAAATATGATACAACAGCACAATATACACAATACGTTACAACTTCTTTCCCAACAGAAACTACAGATGAAAAAATTAATTGGCCTAGAGATGACGAACTCGCAAGCACCCCAGAAATCAAGAGTTCGTATTCTTCTTCTGAAGAAACGGAAAAACGAAAGATGTCGTTCAGACAGAGACCACGTTACTTTAAGACAAGAAATGTTTCCAATAGTAGTACATCATTAAATCTGCCTGTTTCATCAGAAATATCTACTCAAAAACCGTTCACCTTTCAGAAACTAGATGAAGATCCTATGACAGAACCGATGACAACATCTAGACCAAGACCTATCAGAACAAGAAGTAAATTAATGCGCGAAAAATACCGAAAAAGGCCTCGACTTTTCAATTTTGGAAAACCAAAATCATCTGTTGATTACGTTTCGACAGTCCAAACTACTTCATTTCCAACTACAATCATTCACCAGGAATCTTCCTAATTAAAATAATGTAAATAATTAATATCACAGAATAATTTAATATTTTTTATACATTTAATATTTAATCGGGAATAATTATAATTATTTTAAAATTATTTTAACGAAAAACCTCAATATTAACTATTGAAAGAAAGATATTAAGTTCATCAAGTGATTATTTGCATGTAGTGTGTTGCTATTTTGTGCAAAAAAAATTGTAATAACGTTTAATAAACGTAAAATATGTTTTAAGTAGTTTTTTTATTTTTATTAATTATCGAATATTTATGGAAAATTAAAAAAAGAAAAAAAAACAAGAAAAGGTAAATGAACTAAAATAAATTTCTTTTGAGTAAGTTTCAACTGTACGTTTTACATTAGCTGCAAGAAACTTGTATGGAAAAATTAAGCTTAATTGTTTGTGTTCCTTTCTAAAATTATATTTAATATTTTGAACGACATAGAACAATTTATTGAAGATAATAATTATTTTACAGTGATTTCCCCATTGTAAATTTTCCCTATGAACATAACATGTTATTTCGCACTAATGTTCTAGAAATATATAGAATAATCTTAAAATTTCTTGGAATTTCATCAATTGGACTAAAGTAGTAATTTTAAACTTAAATTCAGAATTTGTTAATTCTTATACAAATTCTATTTTAACACCTCTTTTGTAGATTTTAAAATATCTTAATATTTTGGAAATATTATTTATCAAAAATAAATCTCCATTTACAATATTTCTGATAAACAATATACTGTATGATACTTATTAAAAATATATATTAATTCCATTAAAATAATAATAAAAGTTAATTTAAATATTAAACAGGCAATTATACATTATTTTTAAATTTATTTTTCAATGAAATGTTACATTAGTTCTTAAAAATCTGTTCATATCTCATGGTTGCTATGTTACAATGTTACCTTTCCTGAAAAATTATACTCTAAATATATCAAAATAGAAAGAAACTATATAAAACACTAATATTTGTCTTCGTATACATTTCTTATTTCAAAAAAATTATATGATATGGAAATAAATTGTAGAAAATATACTTAAAACTCTAAGTATTTTATTGTTATTATAAAAATAATTAAATGAAAAAACTACTGGAACTGAAAAGTACTGTAAGTCAAATAACTGTAATAAGCTGATTCAATGCATTTTTCTATATTGTAATGATATTTGTGTGTCCGCTTTATTGGTAAATGATGTTCTAGACCAGTGGTCTTCAAACTTTGTCAATTTAAGGAACCCTTATGGGTATAAAATTATTCCGCGGAACCCGGGATCATAAACAATAGAATATTCACAATCTAGGTAGTACATATAAAGAAAAACATTTTAATATTCTTTTATTATATTATAATAAAAGTTAAAAACGTATTACAAAATATAGTTAATATGTACAAATAAATTCTTCAGTTTTAATGGCTGGGATGAGCTTGCTTTGTTTTTGCACAAAACTTTAAAGTCAGGTTCTGTTGTCGTTATTTGTAGATGCATTTCATGTCCAGCATTCAATTTATTTCTGTATTTTGTTCGTTCGGTCAATTCTTTATTTTTTTAATTTTTATTATTTTCATCATTTTGATGAATACTTTATATATGTTTATGAACCCTTTAAGACATTTTGTGGAACTCCAGGGTTCCGTGGAACACAATTTGAATAACGCTGTTCTAGACGTTCATAAATTGAATAGGTAAATTTGGAATTTCAGATATTAAGTTTATTTAGCACTTATCGAAAATAATATAAGCTAAAAAACTACTTCTGTAAAATAATTAATCGAATATAAAAAATTTGAAAAGGTACTGAAATGTTATATGAAAATACAATATTTGATCAAAATTTTAATGAGTGGTAAAATTGGTACATACTCGATTGTCTTTACTTAATTTGTGCTATTAGAAGCAGTTTTGTATTCTTTATAAACAGTTCTGAACAAATTTTATTATATAAATAGTAAAATTGAAATTTCAAAGAAACTAAAGATAAGTCGTGTATAAGTCGATCTTCTTATTTCAGTTTAAAAATCTGTAAAAATTCGAAATCGTGTATAAGGCAGCTCCTAAATTTCAAGAATTAGAAAAATATGGTATTCCTTGAAATAAATAATGTTTTTTTAATTAAAAAATTTTTTAAAATCCAATTCACTATCGGAATTAATATAGGAACAATGATAAAAAAAAGCAATGATAAAATGATTATGGTTTCTTATTATTGTGCCCATATTAATTCCGTGAAGTTGATTTGAAAAATTTTTTAAATTTAAAAAAAAACTACAATCAATGCAATATTTCAATGCATCGAAACGTTCAATCGATTTTGAAAAGTTGCGTATCACGTTGCATTGAAATGTTGCGTGGCGATGAGAAGAGAATGGAGAGCAGGACGCAGTCATGTCGCATCGCATTTCCCAATAATACGATTTTATTGAAGATTTACGATTTTTTTTTTTTCAAATTTTTTATATTTGATTAATTATTTTATTTGAAGTGTTTGTTTTTCAAAAATGATCAAATAATTATTTCCGCCATTTTCGAATTTCAAACAGATATATTTAAAAAAGTTTAAACGATAGAAAATCGCAATCAAAATGCTCTACGGAAATTTTGCTAAATCAATAAACTCGCGATTACCGGAAGCTAAATCTGATGTATGAAACCAATTGCAAAATTAATAATCTGATATTTTCTAAATGACGGGGAAACTATCATAAAGCGTACAAATTGCCGATCAGAAACTGGAGATCGCTACATTTTCCATTTAATATTATTAACTGATAATATGATCGGTCCACACGTTTCCAATCTTATTTGTAAAAGACCCAATAAATTAACATTTTTGAATGTATTTAAAATTAATCCCTTATCCCTGCATTTTTAATAATAGAATTGAGAAAAAATAAATATGACAAATCCCGCAGCAGTCATTGACACACTACTATCGAGCAAAAGGATGCAACTTAGCCGTTTTATATATTTTACGATCTTATTTATGTAGCGTCCGATATTTAAATACTGCACACTCACACACACAAAAATATTAATTTTTCAACAGATATTCGTATTCATGTATTAATAATAGAGGAGTCAAGATAATATCTCTGTTAATAGGGCTGGTTTAACCCGGTAAGCAGACGATGGGAACCCTCCTTCCGAAATCTTCCTAATTTTGGAACCCTCCTTCCGAAGGCGCCTTCGGAAGGAGGATTCCAAAATTATCATTTTCTCACTATTGTAAGAGCGCTAGTAGAAAGCTGTATCGGGGCGCCTAGATCCCTAGAGCCGATACTATTTGTTAGGAATAAATAAGGTAAATCGCCAGGCTGGCGTTATGGCACGACGACGATACGCTATAACTGAGCTGGCCAATCTTACGGAAAATTTTTCAATTTTTAACTGTCCTGTATATAAGCTAACTTCTCCTTCATAAAAGATTTTTTAACAAACTCTTTCGGCTTATATAAGAGTGTACATTTCATAGGTTTATGATATTTAGTATCGAAATAAACTATTTTTTAATAATATATAACAAACTATATAATAATTTTGTCGGTAGATGGCGGAATGCATCAGATTCTAAGCGTGTTTAGTTGACAGATAAATCCATCAATAAAATTTATTTTTAAAAAAACTTAAATTTGCATACGTACATCAAGTTTGCCGATCTATTCTTAAAATTAAAAAAAAATTATAGCAATCATTAGTACTGAATTAATGTTAGAGATTCTCGAGTTTTCGAAATTAGTGAAGAAAAAACATTCACATGATTCAGTGATGAGAAAGTAATGATAATTAATAGAAAAATAAATAAGCCTAAATAATCCATTTATATTTTTTCGTTGTTGCTTCAAAAATCAAATTTGAATTTAATTTTAATTAAAAAAATACTATTCGTTTTATCAAATTTTAATTAATAATATAAAAATATTTCTGTATCATTAATTATTATCTCATCAATTATTTAAAATTTCATCAATTATCATTTTAAAATTTCAACATAATAATATAATCATTTTTTTAATAAGCAATTCAAAATAATTTGCATAATAATGAGGAATGCCACATTTCATTTTGTTTGCAATTCCCTTTGATGATAGAATTCGTTTATGTGTGGCGAATTGGAGTTGTTTGCTAAAGTTATAATGGAAGTTGTAGTATCCTCTAATTTGTTGTCAGCTGTTCAATTTTTATGCCAACAACTAAACGGTTTTAGTTGCAATATCGTAGGACCGCCAGTAAAATCCGCTGAAAAAAGAAAAAGCAGGAGATCGAAAACACCTGAAGTGCCAGAAGATCCAGGTCAGTTAATGTGTGTGTAAAGGGGTCCAAGTTTTTTTAATCAAGAAATTTAAAATAAATACATTAAATTGACTACAACTTATATCGTTATTTACATAATTTTTGATTCTTTTTCATTTGCTCATTTACTTTTAATAGCTTAAGTATCTTGTGCCCTCATGTGAATTTTTTTTTCTTTTAAATTTCTAGAGGCTAATCATTTTGCCATCGTTGAAAATATACACGATGTTTACTTTCCGCCCGAAGAACCCACACGGCCCATTTTGCCTGGTAAAGTAGTAATTAGTTGGGTTGGCACTGCTAAACTGTACATATTCGAAGAAGAAATCAAATGCATAACTACGGATAATTTGGATAACCTACGCGAACTGATATCCGAATTATCATCTGAATATCTCTTCTGTCCAGGAATATCTCGAGAAGAAGTCGGTGGTTATCCTAATTTAGTTTTAAAACAAATACCATTCGTTCGATACCATTCGAAAGATTGTTGTATTTGGTACAAGCGCGAAAATACTAAACGAAGTAGCATGCCGAAAGCTAGCCAGAGACAAATTTGTAAGTTATGTCCGAAGTGTTCAAAATGTTTAGCTAACGTCAGGGCTTGGCATAAAAGGAGAACTGTCGAAGGAGAGAATGCAGATTCAAAAAGAACAGCTGCCGATTCTAAATGCAACTTTAATAAATTATCGGAAGAGGATAAAGAAAAGAGACTGAAAAATCTTAGGAAGGCAAGATTATCTGCTGCAAGGAAAGTGAAACGAATTGTTAAGAAATTGCAAGATTTAGAAGAAAAATTGCATTCGGCATCGCCTAACAAAATGGTAACTGAACACATAGACGAAAACACTATAATAGAAGAGATTATGGTAGAAGTAAACAAAGAATTGGAAGCGAATGAAGAATACGCGGAAGAATTCGCTTGGGGAGCGGAAGATATTATGGCAGATGTAGAGAATGAACTTAATAGAGGTAAAATTTTCTATTTTTTTATTACCAAGTTTTCTTCTATTGAAATATATATATATATATATATATATTTTTTTTTATAGTTTTGTTAGCCCAATCGCGAAAAGAAGTAGGTATTCAATGCGAGCTCCTCAAGCCATTAATGCCCAAATTACCGTTTCCTTCTTTAAAGATCTCCGCTGCTACCGATTCTGAAACTGAGATTAGTGAAGAAGATTAAATGCATGTTTTTTTTTTTTCTAAATTTCTTGTTCGTATACTTTGAATTTTTAAGACTTAAATATTTGTCTTTAAATTTATTGATATTGATATTTTTGAAAATTTAAAATATTCAAATAAAAAATGTTAATGTTTGTTTTTTGTAATGGATCTGAATTTCAAAGAAGTAAAATAGATTCAGAACTTAATTTTGCAGGGAGAGGAAAAATTTTTAAAGTCAATGAAGTTTTATCCGAAAACATTATTCTAACTTAAGTATTTCGTAAATATTGCAAATAATCGGAATTTAATATTTTTAATTAGCGATATTCACTATAGTAAATTATCATTTAACGCGGAAAATTTTCAGGTTCTGAATGATTGTCACTTTTGTGTATATTTTTTTCAAATCATTACTCTGATTTATTTCGAACGCATAGTTGTAACTGACTTTTTCACATTGATATGTAAGCTGTTTCTTGCATTTCTTATCTATTTTAATGACAGTTTCAACGAACAGTGATGGTAAATGCAATAAAAAAAGATTCACTGGATATATAGAATCAGTTCCTATCATCAAAATTGGATAAACACAGTTAAGAGATCTTGCAAAAATTCTAGAAAAACTCGATTCTAGTAAAAGAACTATTGTAAAGAAAAATATATTTTTTTTATTAAATGATTAATAATATAAATCTTTTAATTTATGGATATATCGCATGTAAAATCAATAAACATTTTAATCTGTTAAAATAAATTATTACACAGTATATCAAGTGAGAATCAGTATATTTGAAGATATACTATTATAACTGGCATTGCAGTTTAGAGAGAATACGTGTATATATCATCGATGGTATATAAACAGTATTTAATAAAAAATGCTATTCAGTAAAGGCATGAATACAAAATCATATACAGACCCCAGGTTTAAAAATTTCGTAATATTCAGATAAATTTTGTTATATATAATAAACGCGGAATTTATTTATTAGAGCCAGAGAAGATTTTTGGTTTCTATGAAAGGCACTTAATTTTTTTTATAGATGGTTTATAATGAAGCGGGAAGCTCTAAGCTGTAATTTAGCTTCTATGTAAATCCCACTCTACAATTATAGGATATGATACAATTAATTTTAGCCTACTTTATAAAAAAAATGATTTCATTTTCTTTATATTCTCTCTGCTAATAACCGACAAAGACGAAATAAGAGCAGATTTTTGTCAGTGCGTTACTCAGTCGGTGCGAGAGTAGTCATACGATAACGTGTCTAACCGCCGTATTCACAATCTCGAGTTATTGGTAGAGTTGACGAACTCGAAATCAAAATTAATCCAGGGTTGTTTGGCGAGTTATTCGATATTC
>WUQG02062842.1:0-27955 GCA_011317285.2 Androctonus mauritanicus | reverse complement strand
TATTTTTATTCAATTCGAAATATCATTAAAGTTTGTCACACACACACACAGAGAGAGAGTGTGTGTGTGATAATGATTTTTCAATAATCGTATGAAACTCTTTAAAAATCTTGGTTTGGGATTGCTAACTGCCATTCCGTGAGCTCTAAAATCTATTTTTATCTATAATATTCTTAAAAGATAGATAAATCTATATTAATAGTCCAAAAATTCAGAAAACATAATAACTGTTAATGCGTTTTGATTGGCATAATTTTCATTAAGCCAACAGAATATAAAAATAAATTAAGAAATGGCAATTTAAGAGAGATGTTTTAAAATAAGGAATTTATAAAAATAAAGATAAATTCGTTTCTAGGGAAATGAACTTAAAATTTTTGGATAATTAATTTCGTACTTAAAATAATCGATATAACGATTAAACGTGTTAAAAGCATATATCAATTATGAATATCGCGAATTTGACTTTAAATCAGACAAGGAGAGGAGATATTTTGTTGACAGCAAAAATGAAAACTGAGTGATTACCTAAATCTTTTGGTGCAACGTAATTGTTCTTAGATATTGAAGATTTACAAGAATTAATCTTTCTGATTTAAAAAATTTGACGACAATCGAATGAACTATTCGACTGCTATCTTAATAACACATGGATGGATGGACTGAGAGACAACATATGGCTCTATTGACTCTCCAAGATATAACTAAAAGTAAACCCAATCAAAAGTAGATGATAGATGTTCCTATTTATGTTAGAAAATTCCTAACGACGATCAAAATAATACTGTTTAAAATCATTTCAGATTTAACGTGTATCACTCGAAATTTCTTTCTGCATCAAAAATTTTTAAATTTAAATTTTTTTTTTTTTCCGATAAGAAATTGTTGTTAAAGATTTTCTATTGCGGATTCAAACTAGCGTTTTAAATCAATGAAAAATTTTGTTTCCATATAATTTATAAGAAAATGAAACGTTGCTTTATAAAATATGCTATAGTAAACTATATTTTGATGCGCGAGATTATTCGAATCATATTTTAATCAATGCACATGTAGACCTTTACTAATATTGTGTCATTAAGAGATTCAGTTTAATCTCCTTGTAATCTATGGCTTAAAATGACATTTACTGTTCTAAAGCTTACTCGAGAGTTCAGGTATAACTTGTAAACTTTGTATTCGTTACTTGAATCGTTCACTAAGTGAATCGCATTGTAGTATTGCCTTTGTAAAATTTATAAAGAAGCAATAAACGGTAATGCTTATCGTATAACACGATTGAAAAATAAAAATAAATTCGCATTAAATTAAATTGTGCATTACTTATATAAGTTCTAGTTCTAATAATAACATAATTTCCATAATGGGAATTTTTCATGACTATTCATTTAAAAAACATTAACCAATGGTATGCTTTGTTATTATTATATATGATCATTGAACTTGGTATTAATTTTAAGAGAAAATATAATTGGCTACATTTGGGCAATGAAAGTAGAAAATAGAGAAATTAATGACCGCTCACGGCCAGTCATTAATTTTTAAATCCTCTGCTCTCATTGGTCTAGACCAGCGGTTCTCAATCCGTAGTACGCGTACCACTGGTGGTACGCGAGACGAGTAGTGGTACGTGTATAATCTTGATTTCCTATTTGTATACAAGGCATATTTTTGTTGGTGGTACTGAAATTTTCGAATTTTGATTTTCGTGGTACGCACTTATGAAAAGGTTGAGAATCACTGGTCTGGACTGTCAGCATCTACATTTTCTCTTACAAGTAACATTATATCAAAGCGTAGAAACGAAAAATACTATTGGTTTACTTCTTTAAAATGAAGTATACTATTAAAATGACGTCTATTACAACTGTATTTGAGATCATATATAAAATGAAAACTAAAATTGGTAAATATGAGATTAAGTACAACTGTTAAGTAGTTTTTGAAGGGTACAAATGTATTTATTCAGTATTTTTAAGCATCTAGAAATCCATGTGCTAATATGAATAGTATATTAGATATATTTCTATGATAGTTCGAACATTAATCAATATTATTTTTCGTTCCACGCATATGACTTCTTTAGCTTAGCTTTATTTATTAAGAGGGAACATGATTTCCTACGTGATCTGGGTCAATGAGAATAGAGTATTTAGAAATTAATGACTTACTGTGATTTTAATGGAGAAATTAGTGGCTGCTCACAGTTAGGCAATAAAATTACTGAAAGGTATCCACTAGCATCATAAGGATCCTGTATTATGCGTATTTCGAACATAATGCCAAAGGAAAAAAGCCATTTTTCTTTGTAATCCTTCTGTCGGCCTAATCGGATCATTAATTGTAAGTATATATGTGCTAACAGTTATAAGTTTACAATATAAAATTTTTTAATGAAGATAAATTATTGAAGTAATTATGTATAGTAATTATAAAAATTGCTAATCATTTAAAAAAACATATTTATTTTACTAAAGTTTATTTACCAATCGCATTTTCATAATTCATCTTTGATCTTCATTCACGGCATGTAAAAAAATCTGTTTTTGTTATCTTATTTAATGTCAATAAAACGTAAAGATCTTCGCGTGTAATTAAAATTTTCTCAATGAATTAATCATCATCTGTCATTAATGAATAAAAAAAATATATACCGGTATAAGAAATTTCGATTCACTTTAAATCTTATAAGAATATAAAAAATAGTTTTCATGTTTAGAGTTTTAATCTCTCTCTTAAACAAGCGCATTAAAAAAAATAGTTTGTTAATTAAAATGCTAAACAAAGAGAACAATATATATATATAGATGTATAAATTGACACGTTAAATTGACAAGTTAATTTATACAATTTTTAATAAACAAATCGAAGATTTATTAAAATTTATCAGAAACTCGTAAATAGAAGAAATAAAATCAGATGAGTTTTAGTCCAATCTTATAAATATTAGAAGACATCACCTTACTATAGTAAGATAATTATTAAGATAACATAATTATTGAGATAATTAATTATTAATTCAGTCACGGTATGAAGAAATAAATTCTTTATGAAATAATTTTATTATTCCTTGCAATGGTTCAGATATCAATTTATTAATGTTTTCTATATTTGAATAATTTTATCTGATGCATCTTAGTGAATTTTCCACAATATTAAGGTAGATTGTAACACTTGCGAAAAGAAAAATACTAAAATATTATCTAAGAACTTTTTCCAGACAGAAGAAAACATAGTCTATCTAAAGACATAAGATAAATGGACGTATGAACAAAGATTGTTCTAATGATATCTAGTCTTTCTCTTTATTATCCCCAGTAATTAACTTTCGATCTCTAAATAGACAACAAGTAATCTTGATTGAAACATCTAATAATACTCTTGTTTTTACATTACATAATTTTCTTATGACTACTTTTTCTCTTGGGATTTCGTTATTATACCTATATCAAATTTATTTTGTGTTTACTTATTTGTTTTCGTATTTTTTTAATTATGTAGGATGAAGTTTCTACATATAAAAATTGAGTTTTTTTCATGTAAATCTATCACGAATATTTAAGTTATTTTGATAAATTCATAAATTAGTCGAGAAAATTAACGAATGAAATGTGATTGATTTTGTATTGCGTTTTTCTTACTTTTATATGTATAGTTATAAAGTTTCCAGAAAAGGTCATCATAATTTTCCTATTTATTAAATGTACATAATTATGAAAGATGGGCATATCTGACGATAATAAAATATTAAATTCAGTTTATTTAAATATCGGATATATTTTATCAAATTTGCAAAATAAACGGAATGATAGGCATTAATTAAAATATATCACATTATTAACAAATTTTCGAATAATTTTCGTTTTAATTATTAATTTATTTTAATTAAAACAATAAATTTAACTAGGATATTATCATGTACACGTTTGTGGTACGTTTCTAAACGCAATAATAAAAATAAACAGAGTTTAATTTACAAATTTTAATTAATTAATTTTGTTCATTAACATTTTATTGCACGAAGCATCATCCCGTAGAATTTATATATATTGAGGTATCTCATTCCAATATATGTTAACTATCTCCCATACAGCATCTTATTTATATTTGATTGCGATAATCGATCTTCGATAGCAACGTTATTTTATTATTGCATGGAAGAGCAATAAAGCATCGTGTTTTAACCCAAACTACTTTCTAAATTTACAATGTGGAGTTTTATGCGGATGGCGATGGCAAAGAACAGAAATATCGATTTCAAGTCATTTGGCCGTTAGTTTAAAGGATCTATAACATATCTAAAAATTTTATAACTCTTGAATAAGAAGTAACAGGAACGTGTTGATAAAGATCTCAATAAATATTTTATTTCAAATAATTCAGAATACAAACATAGAGAAATCCATTAATAGTTAAAGTTTTTTTTTTTTATTTATTTTTAGATTCAATTTTGTTAAAAAAATTATTAAACGGAAACGAAAAAAGACGAATTTATATTCAATTATTCGTTTTTTTCCCCATTCGTAATAATGCATCGAACGGTTAAACACGAAAATAAATTTCTCATAATAACTATCTGGAATGACATTAAATATTCGCAAATCGAAAAATAATCAATTTTTCATTATTAAATTGTTTTAAATTGATTTAATGATCAAAGATATAAATATATATGTGTGTACGCAAAATAGAAGAGATTGGAAAATTCGATAATCTAAAAATTGATGTGTGGGGATGTATATTGAAATCCAATGGATTTATATAAAGGAATGATAATGTTGCTATCGATTTATTATCAAGTTATATGTTGAATAACGTTTATCAATATTCGGTTGGTTATTTTTAAATCAACAAATTGAAATTTCAAGAATTTGTATCGCATAATCTACTAGGGATTAGTATATTAGTTATACACCATTTTGATGTTTACATCATTAAATTAAAATCCCAAGAGTAATGTACTGAAACTTAGTAAAATTTTACAATACACTGAAAATGCATTTTCCTGATAATTAAATTATTAATAAGAAGTCATCTAGAAATCGTCCAATTACAGTATATTCAAATATTTATTCGATGAACGTTTATTTAAAGTTTTATTTATTATTTCCACTAACCTATAAGAATGATATTTATTTTTAGATGTTAATATTACTTAAGCAAAAATAACAAAATAATTTGTACATGATGTAGCATCTGGATGTAGAATATATGAGATAAATAGCGATTGTCAGGTATCTTGCAATCCCTAAGAGATATATGAATAGAACGAAGCTTAGAGAGCTATAAATTACATCATAATAAGCCAGAAGAGAAAGAATGTCAGGTAATGTCTGTGAATAAAACTAAATCATAGGAAGAAACTTATCTGGATGCAGAAGAAGTTGAGCAAAAATGTCCAGTTAATTATGTTCACAAATTTTAAAAATAAACATAATTAAGTTTTGTTTATTTTATTCGTATATAATATGAATAAAATTTATCTACTTATTTTTTTTTTAATTATTAAATTAAACGAGGAAGTTAATTATGCGTAAAAATTACTCTCAGATTTTATATTAACTTTAACGCAAATTGAGATGCATCACGTTAGCTTAATTAGATTTCAATACCTTATTATTGATTTTTATAACAATAATTTAATTAAAATATAGTTAAGAAATTTAATTGTTATTATAATTAAGGAAGATTTTTATGTTTGTTTTAATGATCGGCATATAAATATTTTGGAAAATTATCAATTGTTGCAAGAAATTTATTTAATTTTTATTTTTTAAGTAAAGAAAAAATATCGGTAGTTATTTGTTGTTGAGTCTGAAATCTGTTTATAGTAAAGTTAATCAATACAGTATTGGAAAGTATTGAAATGTGTGCTACAAAGCATAAAAAATGAAGACATCTTTTTGAGTTTAGCATGAGAAAGGAGATTCTTCTTGTGCAGAGTTCGGTGACACGGCAGCAATCAACCACGATATAGAAAAAGTATGCGTAAGAAGGGTCGAAGCTTCGCGTCCGAACAAGCCAGCGAGGTGTGCTCACCATTTATCACTTTGCCATCATCGACACGGAAGTCTGGTCAAATAGGACGAAAGAAAACGCTTCAGTTCAGAAGAAACCAATATTTTTTACTTTAAATCTATTTAAAGTAAAAAATATTAGCAGTGTTCAATGCTCAATGATCAGATAGAAATATAAATTAATAAATTAAAATATATGTTGGTATAAGTAACATTTAGAATGCTGAGAGATCTAGATGCCTTTGCATAACTGTCTACAGCCGTTTTATCCAAACTGAGAGAAAATTTCGAGTTTTAAAAAGACCGTGTACAATCCTGATTCTATTTACTTCAAAGAATTTCTCCAGATTGAGTGCTATATATTGAAACCGAACTTCTTAAAATTTATTGGTATATTTTCACTGAAAACTCTGAACATTCCTTTTTGTATCTCATTAGATCTACTACTTGGATACTTGGAACTAAAGCCCATTGTGTTTTAAACTTGTCAACTGCTTAAAATAGGAAGACCTATCTATTCTATGAAACATTAGATTTTATTATGATATAGTACTCTCAAGTATTTTCATCCGATTTTGCCAGTATTACCTTTTATAGACAAAAAAATCATATTATGTACCCACGATTTAAAAATTCTTTACTATAATATAACCGAAAAATATTATATGTTCACCAAGAACATAAATGTCTCTTTTATCAACTAGACCCTTCAAATATTTATCTATAAATGTCAGAAGTAGTTTGCATTTTCTAATCAACATCACATAGTAAATTTTCATTCGTGATATCTATTCAAAACATGCATGCATATCATGAAATTATCTAATATCATACGATAAATTTTCTAATTATTGTAATAATATGAATTATCTTTGAATATCGTAATGTTAATTAACTCTTATCTCTTTTCAAATGTTAATTCGTATTGACCAAACATTATTATTATTATTTTTATAAATAAAGATTTAATAATCTTTCAATATTAAACTTCCATGTGGAATTCTCGTAATTCCATTTGGAAGAGTAAAAAAAATAAAAGATTACAGGTCTAAATAAACCGAATCGAATAGAATTATTATTATTTTCCATTTGTAAATAAAAAAAACGTTTTTTATTTTTTTTTTAAATTATCAATTTTAATAGAATAAAATGAAAATGTCAGAATAGAATAACATTTATGTTAACATTTTGAGCTGTATGACATTTTTTACAAAAGAGTAAAAATATTTTTTTTTTCTTGTTTTGCTATTATGACAACGATTTTTTCCATTTTTCCTGTTTCGGTGGCATATATTGATTTTTTTCACATTGTAATACAAAATTCTGACACACTGTCACAGACATGTAAAATAGAGGGTTATTTTCGTAGTTAAATTTACTGAAAATTTATTAGATTTTTCTACTTTTCACTATTAACTATGAATATAAAATCATATATTATTATAATTCAAAATATAAGATATTTTCTTATAAATTATTTACTTCTTTTATAACATAAATTATTGTAGAACATTATATAACAACAACAACAATAATGTAAACATTTTATTAAAATATATAAGAAAAAATAATTCGTATAAATATTATACATTCTGATGAATTGAAAATTGTCATAAAGATCTCTCTTAAAGATTAAAAATATATTTTTTTTCTTAAATATTTTTGATATCTAGAAGTGAATTTATACGTGAACTGTGGAATTCATTACTCACCAGGTCAGCAGATTTTAATGCTAAGCGAGAAATCATCATAATCGTGCATAGGTCCATCACAAACTATTTATATTAATGATTTAAATTTTCTGTTTAAATTAATTTTTTTCAAAGATAACAGTTTATTAATATATATATCATGTTAATATTTAGAATATATTATTTAATTTTATATTTTAGTCATAAAAAATATTGAATTATATTATTATATTTGTAAAAATTATTAGAATTTTGCAATTAATTATTTATAACGATTCTATATTATTGTCCAAAATTTTTCATAAATAATAATAAATTTATTAATTATTAAAAAAAAAAACTCTTATCGTTAAGATTAAGCATGCATCACATACTTAAAATGAATAAAATTAATAATAAAATAAGTAAACAAATTAAAACAAGTAAAATCAATAAATAAATAAATTTTATTTATTTATTTATTTTATGTAAATAACATAATATATTTTGTTTATAAAATTTCTACTTATATAATATTCAAAAAGTTGGTGAAGAGATGAAGTAAAAATTAAAAATGTTTGAAGTGATTATGACGTCAAAACTGATTAAATTATTTAAAAATTTTTAAAATTTAAAAAATTTAAGTCAGTCTTTTTAAAATAAAAAATTACTTTAGAATTTAATAAATTAATATATATATATATATATTTTTTTTTTCTAACAGCAATTATTATAATCTTTAATCATTGCAATTTTGATAGATTATCTGTTATATATACAGTATGTATTAAAAAAATATTAATGCTTATCTTGTTAAATATATTTCCGGATGCTGATTGATAGTTCCAACGGATTTCTTTATTATCTGGAGCGCTTTACATGAAATTTAATTATTTTACACAAAGTAAAGAAGGAAAAAAAGACAAATAGCTTATTAACACAGTCCTGTAAAGAATTATAATTTTAAAAATCCAAATGAAAAATATCGAAAGAACAAAAAAATAAAAAATAAAAAAAGCAGCAAAGAAGAAATGACAGGAAATGAGATTTTGTAATTTTTTAATCTTAAATTTCTCTGCTCGAAAGAAAACTTGAATTGGATTTACTGTCAAATGTTAGATGTATGAAAAATGAAGTTAGTGTGTGGTGTCAACAAAAAGATGTTTCGAATGGCAAATCTCTTTTGGAATAAAGATGTTTAATGTAGTCGATGTCCTTCTGTCACATGTGCATCATAAGTCATCCACCTTCATGAAGAATATATATATTTTTAACGAATTATATCTCTGCTGAATTGTTAGTAGTTACGTTAAGTCAATTAACAATACGCAATTCATACTGCAGTATCTAAACTTACAATTTCTATCGTTAATAATTTAAAATAGAAAATAATCGTCGATTATAATATTTTATAACTTAGAAAACATTAAAAAAATATTCCAATATTGATCGAAGAGTAAAAAAAAAGCAGAAAAAAATTTTAATCAATTATCGAAAATAATGAAGTGTTTTTATTTAAATTTACGAACCGAATTAATCTTAATTAACTGCATTCATTAGAGAATTAAAATCTATAAATATTTTAATGAAATTAAAATGAAAGAATTTATATAATAAGTAAAAAAAATAGTAAATTAATTAATTTTTCTCGCGAGAAAAAAAAAACAAAAATGTGAAATTAAAACGATTATTTTATTGAAATAAAACAGGGAATTTAACCGATTCTTAATTTAATTAAAATATTAGGAATATAATATGATTTACACTTATTGAAATCAACCTTAACATTTAAGCGCTAATTGCTAGTTGCACTTAGTTTGAAATTAAATAATCATTTATAACGCATATCGCGAAAAGCTAGCAAAACTCTCCACTAATTTGCATAATACGTCGGAGTTCATTAAGAGTATAAGAGAGTACATTATGTTAATGACAATTGTTTTGAATGAGTTGAAATAATTTTAAACGAAGAATTCGAAATACAAATTTGTGTCCTGGTTTCACCAGTAAACATAATTTGTATTTAAAACCACAAAAAACATAAATATACATATTTTTAATGTATATTTCTATACCTTCTTAAATATATATTACCTTAATGTATTGTGATACATAGAACAACGTTACAGTACGTAACAAACATGTAGTATATATATATTTAATACGAAATGTATATTTGATAGGATTCCGTTGGATTGAAAATACTGCAGAAATAAAAATATTTTCATTTTATACAAATTGAAATATTTTTCCAATTTAAAGAATTCAGGTTTCGGACATCATGTTGTTTAAAACCATTTCGAAATTTCCCTAATGCAGAGGATTAAAGAATTGTAGGCGTGACTGGTTTCTAAATATATTTAAATCCACTTTGTTTTTAATGGATGATACTTATAACTAACAATAGACTATTATAAAGAACAGAATGCATAATATGTAATTTTGCTAATATTCGTGTTTCGTGTTGTCAATGTTATTTTCTTTATTTAGATCGAAATATTGTGTAAATGAGTTACAAATATTTTTTGGGAAATGTTGAAAAATTATACATTATGCAAATGGATGGTAAAGATAACGAGAGAGAGAGAGTCTTTTTGTTCGACAAGAACTTTCGTCCTTCTGTTAAAAAGCTATTTAGATTTCGTTCAGCGAGTTATTTTACTGATTGAAAGGTATCGTAAAACTGCAGGCAAATTGCTTTCTTAAGCATCGAACTACTCCGAATGGTTCTAACAATAAATGGGTATAATGTGTCGCTTAAACGTTTTACTTCTGTTATTTTATTGTGAGAATTTATAGCTTAACCTTTTTTCCCTGATATTAGCCATGTAACGCAAATTAAGGTAAAAAATACTAATTATTATCTATGCAAAACAAACGCGCAAAAAACATGTTAAAATTTTATTAACAGTCTTTGTAAATAATAAAAAACATACCTGTAATCTTATTATTAAAGCATCACATTAAAATTTTACCAAGTAATTTTAACGAAAACAGGATTTAAATTTACAATTTAAACTCAAAGCCAACCTGTACCTTTGAGAGCGCTTTGAAAACTTCAGAAGATGGATTAAAATATTGATTTAATAATACAGTAAATAAACCTATTGATCCAACGCCTTCACGCAATTCAATAAAAGAAAAATATTTTAATAACAATATGGAGGCAATGTCAAGTTTATTATTTAAATTAAAATCGTACGCCAAGAAGATAAATAACCTCCGATATTTAAATTTATACTGAACCTTGCGAAAACAGTTTGCCGAATGTAGTTTTAAACAGAAAAGAATGCGATAAATTCAAAGTATAAAAGAAAAAAAAGAAAAGAATATTGGAAGAACAATTGCATGAAGTTTTATTTTCGGGTTCAAAAATTGAACCGAGTTTTTTCTGAAGAAGAATGAGAGGAAAAGTTAAAAAGATACACAATACAAGCGATCTGAAGAAAGTTGATTGTTGTGCTCAATTGTATTATGTAATTCCTATGGAGTTGTCCATTAAGTCTTGTTCCTAAAAGAGTTGTCACAAGTGAAGTTCTTAGATAACAGTCTCTTTCACAGTCTGGCTGCCGATGGCAGCGGAGGATCGTCAGGGCTATGATGACCATTTAAAGTGATGGATGAGAAATGGCCCGATATCCCACGGCTATTTTCACTGGTGGAAGATACGTAGCAAGTAGCCGTTTTAATACGGTCAATTACATCATATCCACTTTCAAAATAACTTGGCTATCTCAATCAAAAACCTCTATTAGTTTTACAAAAATTTCAGAAAATACGTCGTGGTAAAAGAAACGAATAGACGAAGAAACGTTAACTACCTTAAGGTCAACAGACCGAACATTACCAGATAGAGATTTACAATTGATGGGAAAGGAAGCAATCTCCTTCTTCTCTGCCTGTTAAATTATGATGCTTTTTCGACATTAAGATACCATTTCTAATGCATCGCATTTCATTATGTTTTGTTTCTGCTTTCTTTGTAGAAAATGCGACGAAAATATGGCGTAGTTCCAGCATATATAGTTAAATTAAAAAATACTTTCATGGGGAAGGGTTTTTTTTTTTTTTTATAAAATCTTCAAAAAGTTTAATAAATCGAGTCTAAAAGAAATTATGCTGGCAGAGTGACCGAGAAATTTTTTTTAGACTGGATTTATTAAAATGTTTAAATATTTCACCAAGAAATTCGCGTTCGATTTCTCTTCTTTCTTATTAAGTATCAAAGTATCTCATGTTTTGGTTATTTCCAAAATTTAGGTCGACTATCCGTTTTGGTCATAAATAAAAAATATTGTGGTTTCACTGGTGTTAAACATTTTGAATGATCGTTGTCATTAATTTAATAAACTTTGTATATTCACGATTAAGATGTATAATGAAGCATATTTAAATATCTATACAACAACTGCAACGAAATTAGTTAAATATGCTGTTTAAATATTTACAGTGTTAATAAAATATTCAATAATAGAATATATTACTTAAAAAATAAGAGATAAAATTTTGAAAAATAGCACATGATACAGAACACTTTTATCTTAATTCTATTAATAATCAATTAAATATTATCATCATTATATAGAATAATCGATATTTATGAAAAAATCTGCATGTGAATATTTATTATTATTTTCTGTTTTACTTCAGGCAAACCTCGACCTTCTGTCACATGGTGGAGGGATTATTTATTAGTAGATGACACATACACTTATGATTCTGGAGACACAATTGTTCGAAATGACCTGACCATAGAGAAGCTGAGGAGAGAAGATTTGTTGGTTGTTCTTACTTGTCAAGCCATCAATAATAATATAACTGTCTCTGCTTCCAGTTACATCACACTAGATCTCAATTGTAAGTAGGAACGACTTCCTTGATAAAGTTATTACGCTTATTTCAACCTAACTAGTAAAATGAGTTAGCGTATAATGTTAAGTCATCGTTTAAGGAAAAAAACTGCTAGATGCATTCTTTTCTTTTCTTTTATGTATATATTAATAAATATTTTATTTCATCCAATTTAATAAATTGAAAATACAGAAAGTTTATATATATTTTCGAATTAGAAAATTGATTTGTCGATTCTCTAAATGCCAAGGAAGTTACGAAGTTAATATTAGAAACGCCAGCTTGATACAAGATAATCAAGTAAGACATCAAAAGAAATAAAAAAAAAATTGCAAAGTTAAATAAGTTGATTTTGTTGAAGCTTAAAATAAATTTCGAAGAAAAGAGGACATCACGAAAGAAAAAAAAATGTTTCAAATATCTAAAAGGAAGACATTTTCTTTCTCTAAACAACTGTCTCGTTTTTTCATAAACTTAGATATCTACTCTATTTGCAGCAGCTGCACAATTACTGCAACCATTAGTGTGCGAGATTGCAGGGCTATCACTCCGCATCTAGGTTTAGATAACTTAGCTTGGCTGCAAAAATCTGATGACAAATAGATTTTGATCGGTTATCAGAAAGAGATCACATATAGACGTTTATTAAAAACTTTTGGACGTAATAACTGATACCATCTAAAGCTTTAAAATATGGAATTTAACGCGAAAAGAATTAGTTAATTTTAATAAATATCGAATTAAATGAATTATTCAAATATATATATTCGCCATAATAATGCTTTCATTAGAAGATTTAATTAAAATTGTCGAAATCGTAAATGATTTAAATTTTGGCGTGAGAGACCGAATTGTTTAAAATGGATCATTTCGATGAATATGCAGAGAGATATTTATTTTTGATCTAATTAAGAGTTAATTAATAAATCTATTTTAACTTTGTAATTAATTTATATCATCAGATACAAATATTGAATATTATACTCTATAATTATTGTTTTGTTCAAGAAAATATAGTAGAAATAAGTAATTTAATATGCAAGTTACTTAAAAAAAAGAACAATTTATTTTTGATCCGCAACTGAAAAACAAATAGAAAAAGAAACAAAAAATCACGGCTGGAAATCTAGTTTCAGTTGTCTTTGCGTCCAACACCTTCAGATAATCTTTTGTTTTCTTTCAGTGAAACCAGTCAATGTAGAAGTGCAACCAAGACAACGCCCTTTGTCTGCAGGAAAGGAGACGGAATACACATGTGTAACAAGTGGAGCCCGTCCAAAAGTAGTGATAGCTTGGTGGAAAGGCAGCGAACAAATAAAAACGGAAACTCCAAATGATGATAGCAGTAGTACAGTCGTGTTCACTCCCACAATAGAAGACGACGGAAAGTATTTCTATTGTCGTGTCTATAACCCTTTAATCCCTAGCAGCGCTTTAGAAGACGGCTGGAAGTTAGAGATACATTGTAAGTATCTAATACGTGTCGGATTTCGAAAAAGTTACACAAATATAAAAATCAATCCGCTTCCACCTTCTGCTTTTCAAAACTACTATCTGATGAAAAGATAGGATTATAGGATAAAGAAATTTGAAGGACGTTCAAGTATAATAATTCTATAATGTCTTATTACAGTAATTTTTACAGAATGACTTAAGAGTTTTGACAGGAAAATTCTTTCATATGATATTATTTCTTAGCAAACATTCTAAATTTTATTAATTAAGTAAAAACAAGAAAAAAATTTTAATAAAATATTTATTTCTCTTATTCTCGAAGGTCTCGTATTTTATAGGAATAATAAAATGGTTATCGAAATTCAAGTTTTGAAAATTTAATAATTTTTATAGCTTATTTAATATGGAAAAAATATTGAATTGGAATGTTCAAATAATATAGTTTTCAAATTAGAACAATTCAAAAATTATTAAATTTTAATTTAATCTACGCGAAGAAAAATATTTGTGTGTTGCTTTACTGTTTACACATGAAAATTTAAACAAAATTATTATATATATATATCTATATACCCATCAGATGTTTAGGATAAATTTTATATTGTTTATCTTACTAAAAGAAAAATAAAATTAGAAAGTTTAATTTAAATTAAAAACTTTCTAAAACCTTAAAATTAATTTTTGATTTCATAAACCGTTTGTTTACGTATTCCGAAATTATAAAGTTATAAGTGTACTGCTAGTGCTTTACATTAATATGTTTTAATTATAAACATTATTTAATTAGTAAATTTATATAAATTAAAATAATTATTTATATAAATTAAAGTGTGTTAAAGATTTTAAGTAGAAACTAGAATATTTAATATTTATATAACTATAAATTCACATTAAAATACGACTTTTTTTTAAAGATATATGATAAATATTCTAGAAATAATAAGTAAAATATATTTTTAATATAAATAAATGTAAGGTAAGAATATTTTGCTATAAATATTGAAAAAAATATAAATATTTTTCAACATTTTTTGATTTTACATAACATAACAATTTCCGAATCTCTTTCTAATATTATGGACAAATATTCAACATAAAGTATACTTTGGAAACACTTCCTACTCCTGTTCTCGTTGGTTATTTTCAAGCAAAATAGCTTTGAGTATTTTCTCGTATATACTAACAATATTTTTCTATCTTATATACTACATGCTATTTTATCACAGATCGACCTCAAGTCACTCTGCAGATTGGAAAAACGTTGCAAAGAAAACATTTGCAAGAAGGTGATGATGTCCACTTGGAATGTCATATTCGATCTAATCCGTGGATCAATAATATCCAATGGTACTTCAATGGAAGTGAACTCCACAATGATATTATGGCTGGTGTTGTGATCAGCAACCAATCTCTCGTCTTAGAAAAAGTGCAACGTACAAACAGAGGGATCTATTCTTGTTCAGCCAGAAACCCCGAGGGAGGAGGACATAGCAACGATGTTTACTTGCCCATAAGATGTAATTAGTATTTAAAAATTATTACTTTTTAATATACTTCATTGACTTCTATCCAGATTTTAATAATATACTTAAACCAGTTAAAAACAAACATATTATAAAAATATTATAAAAAAAATAAATCTTAAAAGAATCGTATTAAAACAAATATTTTTTTAAATATTTTTGTTACAAAATAATTAGAAAATTATTACTATATTTTTAAGTAAAACAAAAGTTATTTTGGAACTGTAGGTTGAATTACTTTAATTTTTAATATCTATTTTATTTTAATGATACTAAGTTATGATGATTTACAAATAAAATTCATATTTTAATTAATATTTACTTGCATTAGAAGTTATTTATTTGTATTTTATTAAGTTAAATAATTTAATTGAATTTTTGAAAAAGTTTAATAAACTTGATTTATATTTTATTATTTATAAAGTTTATCAATAAAAAATATAATTAATTTTATACTTCTGTATGAATATTATGTATATTGATATATAATCAAAACAGTTTTATATAATTTTTATTTTAAATATAAAATATTTATTTTCTTTAAATATTAGCATAGTATAGAGAGATTATAAAACTCATTTCAAAGTTTTATTTTAATTAAAAGAAAATTTCTTTTTTATTCGAAACTATAACAAAAAATAAATTGTTTAGATTGAATATTTGAAACGGTTTTGACAAAATGACATTTTATTTCAAATATGTTGGCATTTTTAAATATTTTTCTATATTGTAAAAATTCCAGTATGAAGCTTTTTGTCTTGTTTAAGATAACAAATGAGAAATTTCAAAGTTTTGACAATTTGGAATGTGTCAAAATAGAAAAGATTAAAGACCTATAGTTACGTTGCAAACTACGTCAATATATTTAATATTCGATATAATTTTAAAAATCAAATTTTCGCCCTGTTTAATCCTTTCATATTAATGAAAAATAATTGAAAATATTTAAAAAACAGTTCTTATATATATTTTCTATTATTATCTGCAATACTTTTATTTTTCTGAAGAATATTTGGTATTTATCAGCGCTGTCCTGTTTTCAACTGAAGTCAAATGTATTGATTTTGTCGTTGAGATGTTTAAAATAAATATCTGATGAAGTTTCTCTTCTAATAATCCGCTATTCTCGATAAGATTAAATAAAACAGATTTATTACATTGTAATTAATAGGTTCATAAAAACCAAATTGATACCAATTAATTTATAATTAAATTTGTTTGTTTCGGTATCTCATTTTAATCATTTTATCAATTTGAAAATTTGCCTGTTTTTATTAATAACTTGTATAAAATGTGCATAAAAATTTGATTAAAATTTTCTAGAATTGACAATTATTTTAACAAAATTTTTTTTTATATATCCCAAGAGAAATACATAAATTTTTTCCAGAGCTAAAATAAATAAGTATAAAAATAAGATAACAGTGACAAAAAATTAATTTCAAATAATTTTTCAATCAGTGGATTAAGTCTTATTATGAAAGTTAGAAATTAAATATGTAAGCAAACTTCCTTTAATGGTTGCAGAAAGAAGAAGAATAATAATAAGGTGCGGAAGGTAGCAATCAAAAGGCAAATACTTCATTTGAAAGCGGTGTAACAAAAGTGATTTGTAAGCATTTCTTTCAAAGTAACTTCTCAGATGATTTATAGTAGATTACTTTATATAAAAAAAGCAGAGCATTTTATGTTGTATGCTGCGTACAAAAATTGGAGATGATATATAGCAACAGGACAACGCATTGTTGTATTTCTTTAACTCAGCGAATAGCGAAGTTTGTAGAAGAGAACAATAATTCACTGCTCTTTTATTATCAGTTATTAATGTTTGGAATCGTTTTGTCAGACATCGGTTACTCTTCTACAGTACCGTTTGGTATTCAGAAGCTATGTTTTGATGGCCTCCATGTTGTCAGCGTATTAATAATAGCGCGTTTTATACCAAAATAAAGATAGTTATCTGTAAAAACTGAAACTACGGTAGTTAATTTTATTTTCGTTTCTATATTTGATAGAATTTTATAAAATTTTGCGATTTAGCTGGTCTTTTTTTTTCATTTCGGATTCTTTTTTTGGTTAGAAAGAAACTCATTCTTTCGCCATAACAGACGTTCCTAAGGAGACCTTCATGTCACTTATCGTGCATAATTCATTGAATAGGTTATTTCGAGGCTGTATAGGAGAAGCATTATTACCCTGATCAGCATTTCTCGCTACATTTGAAATTTCCTTTCTTTACAAGGGGAATGGCCATTTACAGAAGTATTTACGTAATGCAGTTGTCGTTAATATAATCTTCGACTATTATTTGAGAGAACTTATCTCCTACTAATGTATATTTTCACTTAAAAAAATCGAAAATTAAAGCTTTAAAGAAAATTTTATAATGTTAATAGAATAATAAGTATATTGCCTATAAGCAGTTTTTCATAAAAGCTTTCATGTAATGTCACTCAATTGGAAAATGAAATCAATATAAATTTTAGAAGGAAAACAAAACATTTTGAAACATTAAAAATTTGTATCTTAAAATTTTATTAGATAAAAATTTTTCTTTTATATATATATTAAAACCTGCAAGCAGACAATTTAATCAGATAAAATTTTGTCATCAAAAAAGTTGCATAGAGACTATAAACTAATTAAGAAGTTTTTTCTAACTATATTGTCGTTTATAATGTGCAAGCATAAACTGTTTTGAAAGGAATATGAAAGTTTTTTTAGTATATTTAATGAATCAAGCAAACAAATCACATTTTAACAAAACTGAAAGATTGGTCTTTCTTATCAGAATAATCGATAGCATAAAATTGTTTAACTTACGATATTTTTAAATTTAATTAAATCATGCAAAGAATTTCCTTTCATAAAGAATTTAACTCGCATTTCGGGTATGCAAAATTTGTAATTTAATTGTCTATTTTTCAGAAAAGAGAAATTTTCGAAAGTGAATTTTCTTTATTAATAAGATAGGAAGGTAACGTGAAAAGAAAAAATGTAAAATTAATAAACGAATAGTTTAGGCGACTTTTTTGAATCTTAAATTAGAAATTAATGATGTTTTGTTTACGGAAGATGCAGGGTTCATCCATTGCATCAAAAATTGTGCTAAAGCATCCATTTCCTTGTACCAATTCTTGACGTGATTCAGTGAGTGATGTTTACGTGATGCGGAAGTTATCATGACACTCACCAGTATCGTTGCTGCGGTTAATGGAAATCGATTCGGAAATATTCTACAAGAAGCATCTTACTAGGAGGTGTTGCAAAAGGGAAATATTCATAAGGTATTTGAGAATAGCATATTGTTGGGCCGAGTTACGGCGAGTAATGATAGGTAAGGATATGATGTTTTAGTGAAATGGAGTTTTAGAGTGCTATTTACTGTACTGAAAAATTTTGGCATGCGTGAAAAAGAGTGATCGATGGTTACATTCAGGAATAATGGTTTGAGAGTTTACCAAATTCTCAAGAGAAAATATCTGATGAAAATGGTCAGATGCTAAAAGATAAGACTTTATAGTTGAAACTGATGATATACCGAATAAGTTTTGAACTTATTCAGAAATAGGCAATTAAGGCAAAATAACTACACTACCAGGAAAAAAAAAATATATGGAAAGTCTCAGAAGATATAAACCAATTTGAGTTTCCTTTCAAAAAAACAACTTACTTGAAAATTTATATATTTCCTTTATATATTTTCATCGCTAGTACTCTTTCAAGTTATATTTAACGATTTATTAAGTAAAATAATTATGTAATTCGCTAAAATATAACTTATTAAAATGCTATATCGAATAATTTAGCATAAATGTTTAAATATTCAAATTTAAAATAATTCATGCTTAATATTTTGCATCGAGGAAGGTATAAATTTAGGACAGCATAATTATGATGCTAATGAGACGCATCGTTTCTCATTAGAATCGCGATGCTGTTGACACGTGTCTTTCTAGAAGATGTCTATATATACGTTAATAAAATATGATACAACTTGCGACAAAGTATTTGCCAGTGATACTATTTGCATTCTAGATGTTGCATGGATAATCTTGGAACATTTTTTTGCTAGAATGTATTATTTTCGTGACTAAGATGCATTAGTATGCATTGCAATTTATCATCATACATAATGCCACAGTTATTCGAGAAGTTTTAAATATTTTTTAATTAAATAATTATATAAATATAAGATTATATTTACGAAATTATAATTATTAATTCTGGTAAATATGATATGCAATAGTTATTTATTTAAATTATTTATATAGTCCATAAGTTTGCACTTTTATAACGGAAGATACATTGTAACATCAAATTTTTTCTTGTTTATTCTAAGCATCATCAGTAATATTTATGGCAGAATGATTCAAAAAATTATATAAAATTTCGCATTATTTAATTCATAATGCAATTCAGTTTTATTAATTTCAAATATTTGGAAATATTACTAAGCTTATATGAAATTTCAAAATATATTAATATAAAAATTAAAAAATTGTTATATATAATATATTTATAAATACTACAAGTACAGTTGTAATATTGTATTGTTATAATTCTTAATAAAAAAGATTGTTTAGAGCAGTGAGAGCCCTGTAATATTTGAAAAATTCTTATATTATTTATAAATGTAGGAAAATATTTATGAGCAAGTTTAAATGACATGGAGATGCGAAAAATTTGTCACATATAATATAATTTTTCCTAATTGTAAAGAATAAGAAATTTAATTAAACATTTCTTTAAGTCACATAATTATTCACTTTCATAAATAATCCCACTTAAAACGGCAACTTAACTAAGGGACAATAAATTTAAGATATGTGAAAACTTATGATATACTTTATTTTCTAACATATTTTGTTGCAAAAATAAGCTATATTAATAGCAGTTACTTGTAACTTGTCTCGGAAAATTTAATAACCTAAATTTAATAAATTTTTCTTTAATTCTGTGTGAAAATATATAGATTATATACCCATAAATTTTTTGCTGAACTAGTATAGATGAACTATACTGTCCAACCATCTGATGATCTTTCGGATGAATAGTTTCCTGAAAATTGAAAATTAAGTATATTATCTATTTATTATTACATGATATTATTCAGTTTAAAATGCATGATAGACAAAACAATATTAGGAATATAGAATAAAGAGTAATTTGCATCAAAAGATTGTTCAAAATTTATATTAATATGTGTAAGGTTCCGAACAGTTATTAAAATATGATAATTTTAATAATTGATTAAAATCAGTTCTATATTCAGTATATAAAAGTGAATATTTGTTTGTTCCCTATTCATTCTCACATCCTTTGACTTAAAGGGACCAATATTGTTAAATGACATGTGTGACAATGATAGCATTAGGTATTCTGGATAAAATGATCGCCCTGGGATTAGCCAGATTGAAATCACGGCGAAAATGCATTAATTCTTGAGATTTTTGTTCATATTTAAGTGTTGTTGCGTCCTTCTATCAACTAATTCAGGATAAGAATTCTGAGATGGATCATAAGGTCTCAAGTATAACGTTATAAAATTGTTAGATTATCGTTGGGATTTTAATTATAAGGGTTGATAAAAAATCCTAAGATGACGTCATTGCTGGCTCATGATATTGAGGGCAGAAATGCCCAGGCATATTTGGCTAGTATTTTATAAAATAAGACACTTTATTATTGAAGATAATTAAGATTTAAAAATATTGATTTTCGCTATTATAATATTGAAAATTCAGGTTAAATTATGACATGCGAAGTAAAATATCTCTGAAATATTAATTTATAAAAGTTATTTCTACTTAATATTATTAAGAGATCTGATATTAATAAAGTGAATACATTAAGTTACATTCATATTCAAAATCTTTACAAAATTTATTATATAAACTTTTTAAAGAAGTTAAAATAATAATTAGAATGGTAATTAGAATTTCAAATATTAAATTATTATATTTTTACTTTTTTTTTTTATCAAAGATCGATTATGAAATTCTATTATTTTTAAGAATAATTAAAAAAAATTGCAACAAATAAAATCAGAACACCAATTTTGTTAATTATCGATCTTCTGTAGGATAATTCAGTTGTTTGTTAATTAGCAGTGCAATTATTTAGAAAACCTTAAAGCAGTTTTATGATAATTTAATTAAAATTACTATTTGGTATGTTTTTTGACATAATTTCCTAAAATTTTGATTTTCATTAAATAAAAATAAAATACGAAATTGTTAACATCGAAAATATTTAAATAATTTGAATTGATTTGGTTGTTGCAAATTAAAACATTTTTATTTTATGAATTAATTTATATAAAAATAAAATATAGAGATTTATATAGTTCGATTCATAAGGATGGTCCAATTACGTCGTTTCAGCGAACTGTCTCAAGTATCTGAGATTGATTTCCTTTTATTTATTATCTTATAACGAGTCTACTGGGTCATTTATGATAGTTATTCTATCGTTTGAAAGTAGAACAATATCTTAACGCAACTAATTAGATGTTATGAATTTTTATAAATAATGTCGTAAATATAAATTTTAAACATCAATATGTATACTGAAAGTACGTGATTATATTAATTATGATTATTAAAAAACTAAATAAATGAAATATAAATTAATAATATTATTATTATTGATGTAATTAATTAACTTATCGTGACAACAATATTCGAAAAATTAATTTTGAATTGATCAGTAGCGAAATTTGAATATGAGTACAAAGCATACAATTCTGAAAAGGACTAATCTCTTAATTTCTGAATGTGTCCGCATTTTGGAATCATTATAAATATGTAAGATTAAAATATATATCATAAAAATCATCTTCAATGTCATAATATAATTTTTGAATATTCAAAAAGTAGATTATGCCATTTTGGAATGGATAAAGATCAAAAATTAATCATTATGTAATCAACATTATTTTCTATTGTTCAATCTTCCTGTAACTTTCCTAAAATCTAATGATTAATCAAAATATTAAGAAAATATCTCAGGAGTTTCAATATTCTCTATTTTTAAATGATTGGGCTATCAGATAAGAAGATTTGGTTTCAGACCATCTTTAATGGCAGAATCTTCTAATTAAAGTTCGGGAAATTTTCTAATTAATTCAAAAATAATTAATGGAGGAATATATTGATAAACAACAAGGTCATCTTATAACATTCACTCTCCTTCAGATATTAGATTAAAAAACATTTTAAATTCTGTATCAGAACATTTTTACTTTTCCTTATGTTATAAATCTACTTCCGATTTAAAAAAATCAAACTTTTTCGAAAGAAATAAATTACAATAAATACATTTGAAGCATTTCCGATTTGTATCTCGAAAAGATTTTCACTAATATTCAGCATTTTACTATATAAATAGATTATTTTCTTTCTATTTTTTTTTTTTTTTTAAACATTATCGAATAGATTGAACAGAAATACAACCGAAACAGATTCCGATAATCTCGATATCGCTATAACAAATGTTTTAGTATATTTTCATATAATAAATAAAATTTAAGATATATTTAACTGATAAAATAAATCTCAAACTTTCGAGTTTATTTTTATTTTTAACATAAAGTAAATTTCATATATTATTTGTATTGTTTACAGTTTCGGTAACGTAGTAATGTTTAATTAGAAGTAAAAATGATATTTTATTCAATCGATTGTGTGGAATTTTCTTTAAAATTTTAAAGATAGAAGTTTTTTAACGTGAATTCTGTAAACGTAAGATGAATAAAATGTTATTTATTTTCAGATGCTCCGGTTTGTTCATCATCGAAAACTGTGTATGGAGTGAGTCTGAATGAGGCTGTTCGAGTGGTTTGCGAAGTAGATGCTGATCCAAATGACGTTACTTTCTATTGGATGTTCAATAATTCTGCTAGAGTGATGGACATAGTCGCTTTTTCAAAAGAAGGAATGAGAAGTGTGACTACTTATACTCCAAGGACTGAGGATGATTATGGTTCTCTTATTTGCCAAGCTAAGAACAACGTTGGGATTCAACAAGAATCTTGTAGTTTTTCTATAATTCCAGCTGGTAAATTTTTATTTTTACAAATATACTATTTACTATATAAGATAAACTTTTTAAAATAATTAAAACATACTTTGATCAATTCTGTAAAAATAATAAATCCTCTCTGGTTATGTTATTGTAACTCATTCTTAAACCATTTTGGAAAAAATAATTTGAGTTTGAGCAATTGAATCGATGGTAACCAAATTAATTGCATCATTTAGTATACACATCAGATATGCTTCCTCTATCTAACGGTTAATATAATATATCAGTCTTTGCAATATACTATCCTCAACTCTTGATTGATTAACGCTTAACACTTGCTTATTAATTATACTAAAACTGAATTTGAGAAATGATAAAATTAATTTGGTCATCATATATATTTGAATAACTAATAATATAAATTATGCAAAAAGAAAGCGAGAATAATAGTTATTTTGTTAGATTTTGTAAGGTATTTTTGTCTCAAAGAATATCTTAATGCTAAAATATTAGAAGTTAAAAGTGTGCGAATATAGAAATTTTAATTCTTTAGAAATGCCATTATTTTTATTTAAAAATCGTTTAGAAAGTTCTATTTGTTGAGTAATTCAACCAAGTTTTGATACAATATATAATTTTTTTATAAAATTTATTTTAATTAGAAATAAAGAAATTTTTTTAGATTAAAAAATGAAGAAAAATACTTTAAAAATGATATTTATGTACGTCTGTTTTTATATACAAATATAAACAGTATTTTTATTATTTTATTATAAATCTGTTTTTTGAATTATGTAATGCAATTAAAAATATTTCGATTTTGTCATATTTATTTTTCAACTATTTTTATTTCATCATGTTTTAAATTTTTTTTTAAACTAAAGAGTTCGAAAATTTGCTATAGTTATAAAAAAATTATAGCTGTAGCAAATTTTCAACAGAAATTAAATTAAATTTAATGAAATATTTAAAAAATTGAAATTTTTGTTAGAATAATGAAAATTTGTTGCAGTTTATAATTTTTTCCTTCAATAATTTTTTTTTAATCGTTGGAAAATTTCTTAAAATAATATAGTAAAATATTTTATTGATGTTACATCTAAGGCAGGTCTTTTAATTTTTATGAAATTAATAATTTAAACAGTTTAAAAAATTAAATTGAAAAGAAGTAGATTGGTAATTTGCATATTTTCCAAAAAAGCATTTTCTTATTATTCATTAAAAAATTTGAAAAAGTAAATGCTTGCAAATTTATATAACAATATTTTAATATAGTAATAAATTACTGTGTTCATAGTTTATATCTCGTAAATTTTCTTAAAAATAATAACGTCAGCTGAATTAATAATGTTGTAAAATAATATGTTCCAAATAATTTTTATTCATATTTGTGATATTAATTGATATAATAAGCTTATAATTTATTCCTCTAATAACAACTTATAAGCGAAAAAATTATTTTAATATTATATAAATAAAGTTTTGTCATAATTTTAAAAGTTTTTATTAAATTTTTCTTAAAAACGCTCTTCTTTTATAAAAAAGAGCAGATTTATTTATAGCATAGGTTATGTAGTAATCTTTTTACATAAATAAATTCCAAAATAATAAATGAATAGTAACAACGCCAATGTTATGATGAGAGTAACTATAATCAGTAATGGATCATATACAAAAAAGGAATTTTTATTAAGCTTATATTATTATTATTTTTGGTGAATAACTAAGAAAATAATCTATAAAATTAAAAAAAAAATTAAGTATATATTTGATGATAAAAAGTTAAAGTGCAATTATTTTTATTATTATTATTATTATTTTTTTGTTATTATCCTAAAATATAACTGAATAAAAAATAAGATTTTTATTTATATGATTTAAATATCTTTAAAAAATAATTTAAAAAAATAATAAATTTTCAGTAGGCTAAGCAATTTAATTGATATTAATAAAAACATATCATGATTATAAGACAAACTAAAAGCAAAATATATTTTATGAATTTATAAAATTTACAAAATATATTTCATGAATAATAAGAAATATGATATAATTTTTTTCTATAATCCCTGAAGCAAAGATTTGAATATATTGTTTGATATATAGTTTAGCAATATAAAAAATCAATATTTTCTAGAAATAAATTGTCATAAATCATCATTATTATTAAAAAACATTAATAATTTGCTTGGCAATATATAGTTTTAAATCTTTAATTTATAAATGAAGTAAACATGTTTAAATAGAATTTCTATAAGGATAAATGTTCTATTATGTTCCTCCTTTAGCTATCTTTTAAAATATTAACGAAAATAGTCTAGTAAAATTCGACGAATGACCATTAAATGACTAAATTCTTGGATCATAATCAAATTCAAGAGTTAAAACTCTCAAAGAAGATAAAAGGAAATCCCTTATTACCTATCATCTTTATAGATTATTTACTTAGACAATTATATGATATCACAACGAATGTTTCGCTATTGTAAAGTAACAACAATCAATAAAATTTCATTTTCTGATCATTAAGAGAGAAACGATTTTTCATTAGTTGCTAAAATTTTTCATTAGTTTTTGAAAGAAAATCAATGAAATATTCAATAGTTAGAAAGCAAAAGTTAAACAAAAAGATTAATACTAATATTCTTACTCTGTATTCGAAATCATGCGTTATGTTTGTTTATACAAAAAAACAAAAAAAAACATGTTTACGTTGATTAAGAATATCTAATGATAGTTATTGTAAACAAATACTTTTTTCTAGTTTTGTAAAAACAACATTAATTTTTTTTAAGAATGTTACCTAAGATCTTATTATTTCCATTTGTTTCTCCATTATATTCTCAAAATTTACTTTCGATCTGCAAATATAATCTAGTTCTGATTAGAAATAAAGGAATTTAGTAGGATTTTGGAGAGATAATACTGAAATACAATATTAATGTATACTATTATTATTCGTTCGATTCTGCTCTCTTAAATATATTCATTTTCTAACTAAACCTCTACGGATTTCTATTCGAAGCGATTACCAAAAATAACTTCAGAATCTTAGAATGGCTATTAATGGTTAAGATAATTGATCGAATAAATTTAAATAAAATCTGTTTTTAACCTGATTTTATCTTTTTTTTTTTCTTTTTATGAAACAATTTTAATGGCCTGTTAATCATAAACACGAATAAAGGATAATACTTTACAGCATCACAGAATTAGGAATAAGTTTGTTTAATTTAATATAAGAATATCGAACATAATTAATGTCGGAATGAAGGATTATAATGATTTATATCAGTATTACAAAACATTTTCATTAAAAAAAAAAACAGTAAGCCGTCGTTTATTTTTTATATATATTTATATATTAAATTTTTAGATGATTTATTATGAATATTCAAGCGGCATTAAATTTTATTTCCTCTTCAGGCATTATTATTAAATTTCTTAAAGGATAATTCCTAATAATTACTTTCAATCAATTTAAAAACCATTATGTGAATATTTATGAATTGAAGAGAAAAGAATAAGAAAAGAAAAGAGGTTTCTTGGGAAAGATAAAAGAAGAGCATCTCTATTTATTTATTGATATTTAGTAATCTCTGGGGAAATGCTTTGTATATGTAACATGCTGCCTATCATTTAATTTTTATTTATCATTCCTGTTAATTAATAATATAAACACAACAAAATTACTGGTGGAAAGAGATAATGACTTTAATTGTATCTTGGAATTGAAAATTCCTAAATATTAAAAAGAAGAAGAAGAAAAAGAAACTCTTCAATAACAAAAGCAAGTATTTTATGGTGATAAGGGTACGTTAAAAATAGAAAGAAAGTTTCGTTAAGATAATACAATTTAAATTCATAAAAGTTTCATGAAAATGAACAAATTTTTATGCAATCTTTTATTTAAAATTCAAACTGCTTAACCAGATTTGAATTGGAATATAAAAAAAATAAAGGTAATTCAGATTATTCAAAATAAATTTTTTAACTTGTCTATCTTCAGTATAGAAGATGATTTTTGAATATTTATCATTGGTTGTGTAAACATCGTATTTTAAATTTGAGTCAAGTTTCTCTAATATCTTTCTTTAATCATTTTATTTTTATCTTTAAATAAAATCGATCCTTTTTAAAGTTTCCTAAATTTAAGGAAACTTATAGAATATTAATGAATTAACCGTAGTTTAAACTTTGCGATTTATGATATTAAGTTTAATAAAAATTATAACACTAAGTTTTAAAAAATTTCTTTGTTTATACAAATTTTAGATTGTTTCGAATAAATTTTATGTATTATTATTTATAATTTATAAATGAATTATTAGCCATTCCATTGGTTTTTCCCGATGACTGAGGTGCGTCGGTGGTATGTCTACCCCCACACTTTCTTTCTTGTGGGAGTGGA
>WUQG02062731.1:0-27957 GCA_011317285.2 Androctonus mauritanicus | reverse complement strand
GTGCAATTAGGTAAATCTGTTTGGGATCTACCGTAATTATGTTTATAAAGGAGGATTAGGAAACTGTCAGGTGAACTGTCTGCTAAATTCATTTTGTATCTCTCTTTTTTTTAATTATTATTTATTGACCCCTTTCTGTTCAGTTATCGCTAAGAAGACGAAGATCGACAAGAGAAAACAACTTTAAACAAAAATTATAACTTGCAGAAGTATATCAGAATCGATTCACAGTCGTTTGAATTGATTATTTTAATTGATGATAACTAATCTCAATAATTTATGAATTCCAAATGATTTACATGGATAAACTTATATTTAAATCATATAAAACAAAATAATTTATTGGAAAAATTTGTCTCTTTTAATCACTTTTTTAAATTCTAAATTATTTTAATTGATGATAACTAATCTCAATAATTTATGGATTCCAAATGATCTTTTTAAATTATAAAATAGCTCTTTAAACTAATAAGAACATTTTTATCGAAACTTGATAAAAGAATCGATTATTAAATTATCTTTGATGTATTAAATAGGATACAGATCAAGTTAAAAGCACCATTAAGAAATTTCCATTGCATTTATGTATAAAACAGCCTTTCAAAGTAATTGAATTAGTTAATAAATGAATAATTTACAAAATAAAAATATTAATTGCCCTAAATCAATATTAGAATGTTCATGTCTTGAAATTTTTTTAATTCCTGTAAGATTTTATAACAGAAACAACTCACACATAATATGAAAATTGCATTCATTAAATTTCAGAAAACAGTCTTCTTTCTATAAGAACTTTTCTTTCAAAATACCAGAAATAGGCGACAAAATCTTATTTTTCTTGCTAATCTTCTATAGTTTCTGAATATATAAAACATATTCTTAAACCAATTTAATTCTTATAATATTAATTAATAAACTTAAAACATTAATTTTTAATCATAATTAAAAATATATAAAAGTTCCATTTTCTTCTGGCTTCTTGTGCGATCAAAAACTTCAAAGCGACTGAACAAATAAGTGAATGGCAAAAAGTAATGTTACGGCCAGACACTAAAAATCTCTAACGATATCGTTATATCATCATTTTATATCTAAAATAAAATTATAGATCTTTCGTATAATATATTTTTTAGCGATGCAGTGATTTAATCCTTACTCCAACAATTCATGGAAAAGTTATAATCACATTTAGAGATTTGTTCTTTTAACCTCATCTCGGCCGCAACTTTTCGGGAACTCTAAAAGTACAGTGCAGTGTATTATTACCGATAATAGGGCCAAGTGGGAGAACGAAGAGACAATTCAAGACAGAATTTCTCACACAGACTCTCTCAGTTAATCTGATAAATAAAAGGAAAATTAAATCGAGAATTTTATTTATTTTGGAAGAAATTAGTGAAAACTTAATTAGTAAACTAAAACCGTTTGAAATTGAAGTAACAATAATTTTTTTTTTTTCATTTTTTTTAAAAACTTATTCCTTTTGAACTGTCTCTTTGATCTGTTGTTGACTTAACAGATGTCTAATGGACTTTGCTTTTCACTAATTTCATTTACTTCGCCTTTAATTCCCGAGACGATTGTATACATTCTTATCCGCAGAGAATTTTAAGGCTTGTTTATCATTCTCTTTATTCTCACTTAATTCTCATATTATATTCAAGTCTAAATATCAGAACAGGAATTTCCTATTCACTTCAAATTAGTCTTCTTATTACCTTTAGATAACTTTTGAGTTAAAAATAAATTCTTAATAAGTTAAGCCAATTAATCTTAAATATATCGGACATTAAAAAGAATATATATATATATAAATTCATAAGTTATAATCATGCAACTTTCTTTTATTTCTTTCTGATAATTATAACAACTCAACTAGTATTGTTAGTTTTTTATATAGTATCCAATAAATATTATTAATTTATCAAATAATCTTCATATGATTATTATTTTCTGTTTTATTTTAAGATAATAATCATTTTAACGATTGATTTAAGGATCATGCATAGTTTAGAACACGAGCATTAGGTAATAGCAATTAAATGATAAGCCAAGATATCATATTGAAGTGTATCAGTTACGTATGAAAAACTGCGAAATATAAATCAATAATATCGATTTCATAGCTTTAATATCGTTTAATGATATGTATAGAGCATCAGATTGCATATCAGCGATGCCATCGCGCCACTGACGCTTTCTGTAATGAAAAATTTTCGACCGCTTTAGAGCATAAATTTATTTTCTTAGAAACAGCATTTTAAAGACAGAATAAGTTTATTCTTATTTAATCCACATTACAGATTTTTTGTTTTGTTTCCTTTTTTGGAAAAATGATTTCCTATCGAGAGCGGTCTGCCACAACGTTATAGATTACGCTTATTGACCTTAAAATTATGGATTTGTTCTCAGCTTCAAGAAATTTTTCGAAGATTTATATACATAACAATGATAAATTATAAAATTAATCATTTTCCTTAATAATACTAGTTATAAAATAACATCACAATTGCATTAAAACTTCAATGATTATTTAAGTATTGTATACATTAATGTCATTACAGTAATGACTAATTTCTCATAATAAAATAATACAATGAAAATGAATAATATATTACTTCATTTTACCAAAAACATAAAAATTTATAATTTCCAAATATAATTATACTATTTAATGACATCAATTCTAATAAAACGAAATTAATGAAGATAGCAAATTAATAAATATTAATGGAATTTTAATGATTTTTTTTTTTAAATTGAATAGTTTGTATTAATAGACTTAACATTTATCAAGAAAAAATAAAACTCACATATAAAAAAATAGTATAACTTAAATAAAATGTAACTTAAAATATTTAAAAAAACCTGCATAGAACATCTTTAGTATATAATATATAGTAACCTATATAGCTATCTAAAATTAGAAGATCTATTTTCCAGTTATTCTTTCTAAAAATACTCTATGCACGGTAACATAAACCTATGTCATCTTTTTTTTCAAATAATGCAATATATAATTTAAAATTATATTAAACACATCACTCAAAAGTTGTAAATCTATAATTTAATATTGATTCTTATTCTTTTAAAACAGTAATGATGAAAAAACAAACATTAATTTAACAAGTTCGTTGAACCTAAACACTGCTACAATTCTATGAACAGAAAAGCATACAAATTTTGAAAAATATGGAAAATTGGGGAGTAAAGTGTGGCAATGGAGGCACTTCTCCCAAGGCACACATACTCATATTAATTACACGGTTATTAGACTAGACAGATTGCTTTTAATTATAAGTTTGAAAGTCCTTTGAGGAATTTTCTTTCGCATCGGCAAAACCCACAAAACAAATCTGTTATCTGGTTATAAATTACATTTAATTAAATATCTTTTGATTATTAATTGATAAATTCGATATATAAGTTGCTTATGAAAACTATGATTAGTTTTTAAAATTCATTAAATAATAACTTACAAAATGTGAATTCTGTATTCCATTAGACTAATAGGACTATTAAAAAAGTCATAATTTTTTAAAATAAATTTATTATTTTAATGAATTATTAAAATTTTCGAATATTCTTTATTTAAGGAGGCTGAATGTAAGTCACATGATCTGAACTTGAATATAGTAAATCCACTGTTCTGTAATTAGTGTTAAAGTAATGGTGACCGCCCAATCGTTTCAGACTAATAAAGTCGTAAATATATATCTTCATCAACATTCTTTCAATGTTGAACAAATTAGAAATGTCTATTAGTGCTTAAGGGATTGGTGGAAAGATTTATTCAATTTAATTTTGCACATCATAATACATTAAACAGATAATATTAGCGATCATACTAAAATATATGCACTATAAATCATAATAGAAATATGATAACTTTGTACAGATATTTCTAATAATCATTTAAATCATAATTCATTGAATTATTTTTAATAGGCTCATATAATATTTTAGATAGAAAATTTCTTCTATACTTTTATGGATCATAGATATAAAACAGTAAAAGTTCAGTTTAATTAAATAATAACATATACGATGAAATTAATTTCAAAAGTGATTTCGCATCGTGATCACAAAATAAATGAAATTCGGATTAAAACTGTCTCGACAGACTATGAATATAAAAGAAAAATTAATATTAATTACATAAAAGCAAATAAAACAAATCGAGATAAATAGGTGAAATGAATTGACATTAAAATATTTAACATTTCGAATAAAGTATTTATTATGGTTACTCATCAAATTTTTTTTCAATAAATCAATTGAAAGAGTAAACTAAACAATTATTCTAAATTTATAACAGTGAATATTTGCTGCTGAAATAATTTCGATATGAAAAATATATGAATTATGTTACTTGAACACTGAAATAATTATATTTGAAATAGATAAATCGTATCTAGTTACGAATATTGAGGCAAATTGAATCTTATTTAGATAGATATTAATAAATTAATTAATCCATATATACCTATAAATATATAGGCTATTTAATGTTAAAGGTGACCAGACATTCAACGAGACAAGAGGAAGTAGGCCTATTAGATTAAATCCACAAATAGGTTATAAAATTTTTAGACTTCATAACACGACAGCATACTGAAAGGAAAATAGAATAAATGTGATTTTGTCACAGATTAAATATAAAATATATTAAACAAATAAAATAATACTTTCTGCTATAGGAGATGCTGTTACATAATTGATCCTCATAATACCACCAACAAATTTATATTAGGATTTATGTGAAGACTTTATATTATCCAGAGATTGGAAAATTCATTCATTTTCTAGTACAAATCTAAATATTTATACTGTTACAATTTATCATATATCAAGATTGATTTTCAATTAGTCTAATGAGAATAATTTTGATGTTCTAAACTGAATTCTGCGATTCCCTAATTTAAATATTAGAGAAACATATTGACTCTAACACTATAAGTCACTCAATATATTATATTTAAGTTATCTTTAAACAATCAACATTAAGTCAGATTTAATTAAAGAAATATTATATATAAAAAGAGTTTTTAATATTAGAAATCCTGTAGTTGTAATATCTAATCTTATTTTTTATTAATTCAATGTCATTATTCTAAAAAATTACAGTATTTGTTTATTTAAATATATAATACAGTCCCAGAGAGAAAGCAGAGCCAGTAGGACTATTTGGCTTGGGGACAGGACCCAGAAGAGGTTAAAAATTTAATATTTTATATATACATATATATAAACAATCTGAATGAAGTGCGGACATCATATTTATGGCTATTCCAATCCCATCTCACTTCTCTCAAGTCCTATATATAGATTTATACTATATAGTCATACAGTGTAAATTTTATTCATCATCTCTTACAATAATACTATTTGAGATATTATCACTAAAGCTATTAATTTTATGAAATCCATTCATAACTTCTTAAAATAAAAATAATTTTTATAGATTTGTATTAATTATTGTTTCTTCTTTATAAAAAAAAAATTCCATAAAACAGTTTAATTTATAATCTAATTATTTTAAAATCTATCTTATTCTTACATTAATAATTTTTAAAAACGTACGTCAATGTTTTTAATCGTTCTAATGAAAGAATTTTTTAATAACGACGCATTTTTGGAAGAATTTTTATTCACATGTAAATCTCCAAATAGCCTAATATATATAATTGTTTTTTGTTGATCAGTTTTTAATGATATGTTTGTCATAAAAAAGTCGTAATTAATTAATACACCTTACACAAATAACATTGAAAAATCAGCAAAAATCAAATTTATTTTTGGTAAATTTTATTAGAAATTCGCATAAGATTATTTTAAGGAATCAAAATAATAATAAACTATCAAAATAAAAAGGAAAAAATCTGGTGGAAAATAAATAATCAGTGCGCTGTATTAAAATAATTATCTTATTTAATTTACATAAGTCACTGATGAGATATTTTATCTTTTAAAAATAAACATTTGTGGAGAATATAATAAATAATTAATTATTATTAATTATTTTATAATTTTAAAAATTAAAATATTCTTAGAAGAAATTAAAATTATAGTTTAATCATGAGAAGTAATTAAATTTCTCTTTCGTCTCTAAACCAATATCTAAGAGAATTATGACAGCCTATAATCAAGCAATCCATACTTATAACTGTTTAAGCGCATCCAAAGTAGAAAGTTTTAATAATTTACCATCTTCCTTCGAAACTTTTACATTTATTTCAACAATATTTACAATATTTTAATAAAAACAAGAGAGGAGGGAAAAAAACGCAAACTGTAATTACAACATCATAAATTTTGTGGCTAATTCCGCTTGTATTCTTAACTGCCTTAAACAATTGTTACAACGATTAACAGAATTAAAAAATATATATAAAAACTGTCGATAAAGCGAAAAAAACTTAGTAAGTAGAAGCAAAAAGAAGAAAAACTGACTGGTCTCAGCGGTCGGACCAATTACAACTAAACCATTTATCACTTAAGCGAAGATTACAACAACTAAGTTAATTAAAGGTTGCCACCGATAGGGGTGGTTATTATTTCCTCCCCTCTTCATCCCAGCTGTCAATGTAACGCTTAGCGCTTAAATAAATGCATTACGGAATATGTAAAACTCATGTATAATGCGCATCAACCGGGGACGAAATTATCTTAATATCACAAATTTTATATCAGCCGGTGGCTGTAGAATTTCACTCTTCTTTCAATCACGCCAATTATGATAACTTTTGAGATATTCGAGAGTCTTATTTATTAAGTTATAACTCCGTTATCGACTCATTTAAGTAGAGAAGCAATTTACGAGATGGGATTAAATACATTTTCCCTAAATAAAATAAAATAAATCTACTTAAAATAAGAATAAATCCATTTATAATTAAATAATTTAACGTCGTAAAAGATCGATAAAGCGTAAGAAATCAGCAAATGACGAAACAATCAGCGCGTATCATTTCATAAAGCTCGCTTGGCCGTGTGGGATCGACCAATCGGGCAATCGGTTGTCTTTTACGTCATAATTTTAAATTTTTAAACAATTCATTTCGAAATAAATGTGTTATTAATAAAAAGTTATTTTGTGGAATTAATATTTAATATGTACCTGGTATCAGATAAGAAATGAAGAAATCTTACCTTCATTACTTCTTCCTTTTTGGTGGATGACGTCATGACCGTTCTCACGCCCGATTGGCCACTCTCGTTTGAGCGACTCTCAGATTACATCCGAGGGCCACGGATCACTGATTCGGATAAGCTCTCCTTTTTAGTCTGACTAAAGGACCCCTCTGCCCTTCCCCTTTTCTGGAAAAGACAAAAAGGAGATCCCCTTTAGTAAGAGTGAAGGGGGAAATTGAAGGTATTTTTTATCGATATAATAAAGTCCGAATCGGTTGAATGCATCTTCTCCATCAAAGGCTGAACTTAGGTAATGCCTCTCAATTTTCGGTAGATCCAACTTAGTTCTATTCCATGCCGTAAGGAGGCGCATAATTTTTTTCCTTTCCTTCTTTTTAAATTTCTCCAAAATTCTTTTTACGTCGAGATTGTGGACTTATTTAAGCAAGAGTAATTTATTTGATCGTAAAAAAAAAGTTTCGATTGATTTAAAAGAGTTTTTCGGAAATTTTTCTGATAAAAGGACGATTTTTAGAAAGGGATTTGATTTATTTTATTATTATTTCTTTGATGTCAGATTTGAATTTGGTAAATTTATTCCTTTAACTCAAATCGAATTTCGAAATATTTTTTTAATTTTAGTAAAGTGAATAAATGGGAATCGCATCTTGTTGAGAATCGAACCCAGATCATGCTTAGAAAACTAAAAAAAATTAGTCTATACGTCGTAGAAAAATAGGTTCTATGTCTTAGTTCTCCGCGTCGATATTTGTTTCGATCTTTTAATAAAACTGCAAACTTTTGTTTGTTTCTTGAGTTTAAAATTCCTCGTTCGGTTTTTTTTTCCTACCTGTGATGAAATTTGAAATTGGATAAATAGATTCTAGTAAGTTTTTGCTTAAATTCTCCTCAATATACCTGTTTAAAGAACAGATAACTTCTTAGAGAATGCAAATAGCTAAAAAAATAAATTTTCAATTTCTCATTAATTTTTACAAATAAAATTTTAAAATATATTAAAAAAAAATTTTTTTTTGATTTTTCTAAAAATTCAAAAATATTAAAGTTCAACTCTAAACCCAAAATTAATTTTTAATCCCGTCATCCAAAGTGGAATTAAAATAGCAGAAACGAAATTTTTACATCCAGCGCTTATTTTCCTTTTATGACGCCCGGGATATAGATTTTTTCAAAATGTTTTAATTAAAAAAATCCGACGAAAAAGACTTGACAGTGTGTGTATTCATTAAAAGTAAAAAAAAAAAGGAGAGGTAGCTGAAGAATGATTATATAGGCGGACATATTTATGACTATCATCCTTTTTAATTAATTAGTGCTATTAAAAATGTTTCGCTCTGCTAGTTCAACGTGTAATTAATGAGAATTACATCTCTAAATAACATCTGGGACTTTGAGTTGCTGATGAGATTTTTCGATGCGAGTTGATTTCTGCTTAATTTGATTTTGCTCCATTTTATTTATTTAATTCACCAGTTTTAATATTGTTGTTGTTATTATTATTATTGTTGTTGATTAATTTTTACCATTTAATTCAGCTAATTCTGTTAATTACATAGAGATTAAGAAAATAATTTTTAAGAATTTATTTTGAGATAATAGGCATATTCCAATCACGTTTCTTTTAAAAAAATCATCAGTGACAAAATCCAGAAATCATTAGAAAATCATAATTTCTAAAGATAAGCACTATTTTGAAACAGAAAAACAAGACTATTCTGTTATAAAACAGTTTAGACATTCTATTCAGAAATATTGCATATAGAAATTACCGATCTGTATGTTCGAAGCAATGAAGAATTAGTGAGTAATAATATAAAAGTATTAGGATGTACAGCATTCAGAAGAAAGACATTATATGATTAAAAACTGATTAAATATAAACTGAATAAAATTATATATAGGGCCTATATTTATATAAGGATTATGAGAAGTTCGAATTAATTATAGCGATACTGAGAATTGTAGAACCAAAATTTAAGGAATTCAGACAGCCTTTAATGAATTTATGCAGAAAGAAATTATCTCATTTGTATATATATTTATGTATATATAATATTATATTATATATGGAATAAATATTATAAATTTACATGTCTAACTCAATTTAAATTTAAAGACATTTATATCTCGATTCTATGAAGAAAAAATAAAAAGAAAATGTTCTCTAAATTAATAAAGACTATAAACAAAACAGACTATTGTAGATCTTACGCATTATTATAAATATTATTTTATATTTTGTCATTTTAATACAATATTCATCTGTTAAATTTAAAAACTGTACATAGCAGGTTTTTTCACAGCAAAATTTCTACTAAAAAAATTATCACAAAAATAATAATATAAAAAAAAATATCAAACTGCTCACCATGCACGTGCTAACTATTGACAAGTTAAAAAAATAATCATGAAATATTCTAATTACTTCCACTCACAAACTGATAACAGCATCGAAACATACCATAACTGTATAAAAAAAGTAAATGTTATATGTGAGGATGGAAGGACCCTTAAAAGTGAAGACAGCATTAAAAAATGACGTAATGAAGATGTACGTAGCAGTGTGAAGTGGGTATCATCACCTAATTTCTTCTACTGAAAACGTGATTTCTTTCTATCGATAGTTTCTTGTAAATACGATTAAAAAGTGTGCAGCTTTTTGTCATTTTATTCTTCTCTTTATTTATTTTTGACAGTTTTCATGGCTTTTCCTTGACGTGACTCTTAAATTTTGTTATCTCAGACATCATTGAACGATTAAATAACGAATTCAAAACTTTTTTATTATTTATATTTTTAGTAATTTCTTCTTATCGGTTGTTTAAATTACTCTACATATTAAACCGTATATAAACATTTTAAAATTTAATAACTAAAAACATCCGAATAAATATATTTTTTTAAAGTTCAAAAATATATATTAATAAGTAAAAATATTTTTTGTTTCTTTTTAAATTCATTTTATGCAAAATAAAGTTTGTATTTAAATAGTAATAATTTTTATTTTTTATTTAGTTTTGGCATTAACTCATCATACTTAGGTCTATTATTATCTCAATAGTGATTGGTTGATGACTTATAAATTTTGAATAATTTGATTTCTATATTTTGAATAATTTATAAAAAATTTTTTCATCGTTTAATTTAATGTTAATTTTTAATGTTATCAATTTTTAATAATCAATCCTCTCGTATTTTTTTTTTTTTTCTTTTATTCTGACCTAATCATTTTCTGCATAGTTAGTTATTTTAAAATTTTTATGTTTTTCCCCCCTTTCAACAAATCACGAAATATATTATAAATATTTTAAAATAGTATAATTCTTATTCTCTATTTTGATTGAAAATTAAAAATTTATTCAATATTCGTTCGGTCATGTTTGATTCTTTCGATTTATAGAATTTCAAATTTTGAAATCCGTTTACTATTAAAATTTTAATTATTAATTCAAAAATCTTTCCAATGTCGATCAATAATTTATTTTTTTGGTGTTTAAAATTTATAGATTATAAAAATTTTTATATATAGTATATTTATATGTTTGTTTGTTTCTGTTTGTCTTTCTGTGTTTGTGTATATGTGTATATATTTGTGTTTGTGTCTCTGTGTGGTGAATCGACCATCACAGTTTATAATTTAAAAAATGAATAAAATTATGTCTGATTGGTGGTATCAAATGGCCTCATTCACTTCTGAAGTATTTCTCAATATTCAATTAGTACACTTAATTCAAACTAATGGCGAAAAATTATATATAAATCGAAATAGATTAAATCATTTTTATAATAATCGAAATATAATTAAGAAAGAAATTAGCTTAGAGAAGCGAAACAAATCAATTAAAAGTTATCTTGTGTGTGTTCGGTTCGGTTTCGTTATAAAATCGATTCATCTAGTTATGCCATCTATATTTAGATAATAGAACTAATTCCGAATTAAATTATTTTGATAAATTACGTCTGCCTTGAGTATTCACGTTTATTAAATTAAATTAGTAAAATTCAAGTAAATGAAATGAAACAATTACTAAAATTTTATTTCTATTCGGATATAACAAATTATCGAAATAGGCCCTATAATTAATTATTTACTTAATGTACTAAACTGCGTAGAGTAAAAGATGATTGGATATCGTAAAAAAAGCGAGGTCTGTTACAATGACGTTTCATTACAATATCTCGATTGGTCATAAAAGGATTCAAAATTAAATATTGAAATATAATCTCTTTTCTACATTTCAATGATTAAATGTTTTTTCCGCTTTTCATTTATTATTAATTGCACTCTGGACAATCTATTATTATCTTTCAGATTAATTATCTTGACATCTGTTGATTTACACAAGTTTATATTTAACTTAATTAACTTTGTTATTTTTAGTTTCTTGCGAGAGTTCGAATATCATTTCAAACGTAATCAGAAATTCCATAAAAAAAGTAATTAATTAGAATAATGCGTGTAGTTGGTCGATTTTATCAATTAAAAAATTAAAATTTATTACAAAAAATTATTCAATTAATTATGATAATGGAATAATAGTTTTTCTTTGTAATTTTTTCGATTTTACATAAGTATTGAAGCTATGAAAAAATATAAGCGATAAATGAAGTTGATATATTAAACAAATAATTTTTTTCAACGTCAATATTTTGAGAATGATGTTTAAAATTTGCATATGAGGATTATCTTAAAAATTTAGAAATAATAAAGATATACAATATATAAAAGCTAAAGTTTGAAAATTCTCTTGTAAATAAATTCAGTTTAGATAATACAACAATAAAGTGAAATTGTCACGAAATGTAGAAGTAACAATTATTAAATGAATTAAACTGAATTCAAGAGTCAAAAATCACAGTTACTATTCAACGGGATTCTCATTTGGACAACTTAGATGTTCTTATATAGGATCTGTTAATGATACGTAGTTAAATTGTATTTAATGCAAGATATAATTATTGCACTGATTATTATAATAATAAATTTAATCAAAAATTTATATGCGAACATCTTATTAAAATGCGTTTTAATTAAGCTAGAAAATTGTACTAAAATTAAATTTTATTTGAAAGAATTAGTATGTAAGCCTGATTCTAGAATTTTCTACTCTTTTTTAGGATAAAATTAAAATCTAACTATAAATCTGCATTTAAGAATTTATTAAATAATTTTTATTTTACTAAAAATGAATAAAAGGGCAATTTTTTCGGGTAAAATAATTTTGATTTCACTTATAAATTTCATTACTTTCACATGACAGATGTTCAAATGTCCATTTAAATACAAAAATTAAAGTTTTTTTTTTGTTTTATTTTTGTTGATCATATGTTTATACAAAGAGAATATTTCAATTTACTTGCACTTTAATTTTCTGTATCATTTCTAAAGTCCATGATACCTATTAACACAATATTAATAAAAGCCTAACTCTTTTCGCTGTTCATTTTTTCAAAAACATTTTAAAATATATTATTACACTTTTCATCTAAAAATTTAGTTTAACTCAAGCATACCTTATCAGTTCAATCCCTGTCTAGAAAGGCTATTAAACAGATTAAATCTGTATTTCATCTATTTGTTTAGCTTTTACTCTTCTTGTAATTGAAATTTAGAAACCGCAGAGAAAATCCTTTCCGAAATGGAACCACACTATATAGGCCATTAACAGAGGTTGTTAGGCTTCTAACAAGATTGTTTGTTGCCTAGTAACCATTACACGTTACTAAGCAACAAACAATTTCGTTACTAAGCGACAATTCGGCGATCACAGCGCCATTAAATATTAAGGTATTAATGTTAAAAATTATTAATTCTTTATCAAATGAATTTTTAATATTTTGAAATTCAATCTCAATATTTATATTTACTCAATTATTAATCTTTTTTTTTTTGTTTAATATTAAATATATAGGTTAGTATACAAAATAAATATTATAAAAAACTTTAATTAATAAATTGAATTAATAACATTTAAATTAAAGAGAAATGCTTAATTTGAAATTTTTTTTAATATTTAAAAGTTCTATAGTTATATTAATTTTATTGATGTGTTTTGTTTTGTAGCCATTTTTTTTTTTTTTTTTTTTTTGGTATCTAGGCAACAGCAGCGTTGCCGAGAGACTTCCCAAGACATGACGTCACTATATTAAAATTTGTTAATCTTTAAATTAACAAATGAGCTTTTTCTTAAATTTAATTTTCATATAAGACAAAAAAATTATATTATGTAAAGCAGTTTTAAAATTGCATGTTTTTTATAGTGTGTTTTTTAATCTGTATTTAAATTATATTTATATAGAAAATATTATTTTGTTTTGACGTCATTTATAACAAAGAACTATAAAAATATTGAAAAAAATAAGATTTATGAAGGCATATATAAAAGTTTCCAGATGATGATGATTTAAGATTTATAACATAAAAAAATGTCTATTGACAACTGGAAAATTTACGGATATAATTCAAAAATATATATGTATGTATGTATATAATATATAGTTTGAATATGAAGCGTATCATACGTGTTTTATGGCATTCCATTTTAAAGATATTAAACTGAGTTTAAACAAAAGTTACGAATTTCCCTTTAAATTATCGATTGTGAAGAATGCACACAATTACAAAATAATTTTTTTCTTTTATTGTGCATCATAACTTATTTATTTTTAAGTAGGCTCTTCAAAATCACTACCATTGTTCTAAAGAGCAATAAACTATCTCATAAAGTAATAATAATTTGAAAGAATTCAAAATTATGCGGATTTATATTTAGATTTTCATCGAATAAATTTTTATTCAAAAATAAACTCATTTTTAAATTAATAAATAAGTAATAAATTCATAGATTTTTTAAAGATTATAACAGTAATCGTTTAGTGTTGGTTCTAAACGGAAGTAACGTCATATATCTTTAGATTCGAAGTTTCGATTTAGATTAACGTTCTCTATATGATAGCAAAGCTTTGCATAAACTTCTGAAACATTTCTGTATATCCTTTATATAAATTTTCAATAAAAAAATTATGTTCATTTAAAATTCGATAATACAAATGAAAATTTATAAGATATTCAATAACTCAACAAACCTAGTACAATTATGTTTAACATGCTAGTTAAATATAAAAAGAAAAAATACATTATGAGGTTTATATATATATATAATTAAGTGTATTTATGTTTATGTATATATGCTTGTTTGTAAATTAAGAACCAAAAGTTTACAACTTTCAAACTTTACACAAAATTTTTAAATCATCCTGAGAGATTTTAAGCGATTTTTCCCTCCTCTATAGTCACCATTTTCTTATAATTATTTTAAATTTTCATTTTTTTTTTTAATTTAAGTCATTGATTATCCTTTATATAATGCACATACAATATATGGATCCTCTGGTTCCTATAATTTTAGTATACAGTAAGATGCGAGCATAGACGATTGATTGATAGCGATCTTCAGCTCTTACTGGTTAGCGACAAAAATGCATCATCTGATGGGCATCGAAAACGTAATGTACTAGTATCAATTAATATACAATAATATAGCATATTATTAAAATAAATGTGCAATATATGATTTCTCTAAAATATTTATATTTTACCGCTGCCATATTGAAAAAGTCATTTTTCTTGTTTTGTTACGTGGGAGAACAGTCGGTTTCAAAATATATCTGTTTACTACTGCGTAATAATTAAAACGATTAATAGAAAAGGTAATTTAATAAAATAGGAATAATAAAAATAACATAAAACTCTGTTTTGCATATGCAATAAATATAAATCGTAAAATCTACTTAGATTAAAACTTATAGAGTAACTTCTAAATAATTCGAATAAAATTTTGAAAAATGGAAGATATATAGAAGAAAGCTTCATTTAAGATCTTAAGTCGGCTTTTATTTTCAAGAATTTAACTATAAATTGTTTGTTAACAGTTAATGATTCCAACTTTCGCAGAAAATTTTAGTTACAGTTTCACTTATTACAGTATGTTATGTTTTTTAAACTGATAGACTAGAGACAAAGTAAACCTAAATTCAAAATTAATTAAAATTAATCCCTTTTGACATGCTTATAATAATAATATGAGAGATTCAAGATTCATTCGAGAGCGTAATCTAGTTACGAAATATGCCTTACATATATTTTATTACAACATGTAAAAAATCTTAAACATATATATTGGTGTATTATATGTTTTCCTCTTGTAAATATGACAAAATGCTACGGACTTTGATAAATTTCTAAGTTTAGAACTTAATTTAGTTTGACATATTTCAACCCAGGAAGTCCAGAGATATGTTTGGATGGACGAGATAATTAGGATTCGTGAAATTAATGAAAAGCTTTTTATTGGATAAGGAATTTAGATTCCCTCCTTCGGATATTAAATAACTTTAAAAATTTTTCAATTGCTCGAAACCTCGAAATTGAATTTCGTACATATAGAAAAATAACTTTTCAAGATGGAAGAAATCTCAAATATGGAATAGTCAAGAGATCTTATATATTGCACAATTTTTTATTTGTAAAACTAATCCATTTCAAATAGTAATAGTTTCCGTATAATATTAAAAAAATAACATGGTTTGTGTAGGCTACATACCTAGAATTACATTTATCCAAAGTTCAATTTTTTAAATTCTTTATTTTTAAAATGAAAATCTTTTTAAAACTTGGAGCAATAGACTATTAGTTAAAAATTTATTTTAATTTGACCTTCATTTTGTTTAAAAAATACGATATTTATAAAGAAACGATAAAATTCATATATTAATCTTAAAAAATAATATTTCAGAAGTTGAAATCGAATGCTTTATCGTTGTTGCAGTAATATTTATTATTTTAATCATATTCCAGAAAAAATCAATATTTCTTTTTTAATAAAAAATATAGAAAAACGGAATTCACTAGTTAAGTTTAATAATTAAAATATAAATGCAAACTTAAAGTATACTTTTAATGATATTATATTTTTTATCTTATAGAAATTTTTTCTAGACTAAAAAATTCACACTCGTTTGGGATAATGAAATGATGTCCGAAATTTAAAACTGGTATATGTGCTTTTTTTACTTTCAAATTTTATAATTTTTATTATATACAAAATTATTTTAAGTTTATTTTCTCGACATCCATATATATGCATTTTATCATTTAATGTTTTTATTATTATTTGTATTAAAATCAAGATTAGATCTATATAATTATATATTAAGATTTATTAATCAAGCTCGCATAATATGTTAAGTATTAAGTTATGTTAAGTATTAAGATTAAAAATTAAATAAATCAATATTATGCAAAAGAAATTATTTAATCAGAAGGATTTTAAAAAAAATAAATATATGAAGAGGACGACCAGAAGCGAAAAATATTTATTCACATTTATTTACATTTTAAAAATATATTAACATAATTATTTTTAAGCCGAATGAATTTATTATAACAACAATTTTAAAATGATTAATTCATTTCAGTTCAATGATAGGAAAATTGTATAGTAGGCTACATACATACGATAATATAGAGTATAATAATAATGATGATAATATTGCTTGTCAGAATACTTCTTAAAAAGACACTGTGAAAAAATATATATTCATCTGGCATTCATATAAGTTTTATTTCGAAAATGCGAGACGAAATGAAGATATACAGGACAAATCATCGAAATCCAGGTTATCTCTCCTGAACCGAAACAGTTGGCTAGTTTGCATAAATATAACTGTGAACTTAGGAACCCAAATACAATATTGTATTCCAAAATTTGAAATCTGTTTTAATATAAACCAAATAAAATATTTTATTAAATTATGAATATATATATTTTTTCTCGATATAAACATTTATAACTATATATTGAAATTTATATATAAATAAAATTCTTATGTATTATAAAATTTCTCACTGGATATTTTTAAAGAAAAAATTGTTTGAAAAACATCTTTTATAAAATATTGTTAGTTTTATTTAGAGAATTTTTTCATGTAGCATTATAAAAAAGCCTAATATTTTATTTCAGTTTAAAAAATTAATGATCCTTAAGTAAAGGCTGTAAAGTAAAAGCAAGAATGGATATTTTTCAATAAAAATTTTTATTAATAAATAAATAGTTTAATAATTTATTGAATAATTATAATATTTTCTGCTTTTCAAGTTTACTAAAACATATGTCACGAAATTATTCTAAATATTTAAAGATACCATACTGTATAAGATTTCTGTTGGAGTCTCTTCATGATCTTCTTTCAAATAAATGCAATGAAGGATATCATTAATAAAACAGTAATGATTTTATTAATATTCGATTCATTTCGATTATTAATATTACTAATATTCGATTTTTCTTCAATGCTTCTTCATATATTTAATAATTTAAGAGAAAACAAATATTGTAGTATATTAACCTAGCAAATAGTCTTCTATTATTTCATTTAATATTGATAAAAATTGTATAATAGTAATTATTTATGTTAATAATTAGAATATAAAATTAACGAGACAAAAAACATTAATATTAATTTTATATCAGAGAGCTAAATTTGAACGTTCAAATTTTTCCATTTGTGCCTTCTATTCTTCATGGAGATGCCTATTCTTAATCAAAGGTCAAGCAAAATATTTTGCTTCTCATTCTATAATGAGTTTTAATTGGATGAATTTACATTTAATATATATAATAATCATTAAATATATAGTTATTTAGGTCAACTATTAATATTCCAGAATTTCTTTATAAAATTTTTTAATTAGTAAAAAATGCAACTCACTTTGATTGATAATTATTAGTAATTTTATGTGACATACTTATTACATTCTTCCTCTTACTATTTTTTTTTTTCAATTTTCTCTGATCTCTTAATTTTACTGATATAATATAAAAGTATGATCATTTTTAAGTCATTTTTTAAAAAATTTGGCTCTACATATTCACTTTATTCGTCTGTCCGTCATCAACTTATCTCGAAAATCAATTTTGAAAATCTATGTTGTCTCGTTATAAAATGGTGGGTATTTAAAACAACGATTGTGACTTTTCTAAACATTTAAAACGCTAATATCTGTCTCATGAGAATGATATAATTATTTGGAAAAATTCTATATACAGTAGTATATATTTTTACAACAGTTGTCTCATATAGATCGTTTTTGTTGCCTGTTTTCAGATCGATCACTGAATATCTCAAAAACAAAATATTACAGACCATTCAAATTTCAAATGATCATTGCTTTTAATATGCAATTACTGATTTTTTTGTCTTCAGTAGTCTTGCTAGAAAATTGTAACTGTTCGAAATTTAAAAACTTTTACAGACTATCTTTGAAACAATTTGTCACATGTAAACAGTATTATACGAATTTGAAAGATTTTTTATACTATATATAAAAAATGAATATAGCATTACTTACCACCAAACAGAAGTTTTATCTATGTCTTTTTTCTATTTTTAACCACACCTGTTATTTTTTAGAAATTTATCTGCTTTATTTTCCTGTTCGATTTGACATAATAAATTGATTTAAACTATAAAATTAAATATTAAATATACATTATAATTAAACATATAATGCATAATTTCATTATATAAATAAACATTAATTTTTTATTTATTAAAAAAGATCGATAGATAATATGATCTGTTGATTTTTTTCGATATTTTGATTTTTTATTATGAGAATATAGGCATATTTTTTTATTTTTTATAGATTAATCGCATATTATTCAATAAAATGAGAATATTTTTTCTTTTTTTCAATTAAAGATTAAAATCGAGTGGAATAGCTATCATAAGAATAACTTAATTTTATTTAAGTTAAAAGACATAGGCCTATAAAAAGTTAAAATAAATTAAAAGTCAATATCTTTTTTATAAATAATATTTTTTTAAATAATCGTATATACGTACATTTACTGTATAACAAAATATACTACCCGTATTTTTAGATTTATTTATGAGTAAATCTCACAGGAACTTAAAGAAATATAGTTTGCGATCTATCGATCTCTGATTTATAGCAATATTTCCGATAAAAACCCGCATTAAAATTCGGAAAATTGAATGTGAAAGTTTTCTATTATTTCTTTTATTTACTCTTTCTGAATTTAATCTACGTATTACTACTTACTGAGTTCAGATTCCTTTTTTTTTTTTTTTTCTTTTTTCTTTATGGTAGATTCTCGTTTCATCGTCATAAAATCTGTAGTATCTTTATAATTATCCCATAATAGATTTTTTTTTTTTGGTAAACGCTATACGCATAAAATTGATCTTTGCATAACCTAAAGACAAGTTTTGATAGACGGGAGACGATGTATATAGAACAGAATCCAGGGGTTTTGAACCCGGAACTTATGTGGCCTGCGGGACCACTCAGACCATCCAGCAGATTAGATAGGAGTAATTGATATTGAATTGCTTTTATAATTCCAGCTACCGTACGAAAACAATAGAATTCTGGTTATCTCTATTAGTTGACGAGAAACATCTGCCTTTACATGACAAAATGGAGTTTAAACATCTTGTTGGCAGTCTCACCAACACTGAGATACCAATTCGATTCTTTTAAATAGCATCCTGATTACATATCTTAGCATGCTAAGTTGATTAAAGCATCCGGAATCATAAAGTAATGATAATGTCATCACTTTAAGATTCTATATAAATAATACTTTTTTACTTAAAGAAAACAGAATTGAACGTAAGTTATACATTATATAACAAGCATATTACTGGAAATGCATGCATTTTATGGAATTGCTAAGGGAATACTCTTAAATGTTAACAAACACATACAGTTGATATTTAGATGAGATATCTATATATCAGCTGTATGTACAAATAGAAATAAAAAAGATGCATCTAAAGTTATATAAAATAAACATAATTAAAATCAGATCGTGTTTTGGATGTACTGTAGTTTAAATATTCAGAATTTTCTAAATTAGTTAGGGAAACTGTGTGTCTGCATTATCAATTTGCTAATGAACTTTCTCTAGTTTCATCCTTATAGAATGAACCTCAATTACATTACAGATCCAGAACCCCATTTTATAGATGACGAAAGTGCCATCCACACAACTAGCGAATCATTATGTCACATTAAGAGCCTGCACTCCCTCATAGCAGCACTTCTTTATTAACTTACATAATCGCATCTGCTAGTCATAAAACGATATTAGAAATAAATATTAATATTTAATTTCATAGTACTATATTATTTATTTTAATTTTTTTAAAATTTAATGTAAAATATCACGTAGAAGAAGAACTTATTCATGAATTTACAAAAATTTCGAAGAGAGTAAGAGAACCTTAAGTCAAAAGTTGACTTTTTGCATTAAGTAATATTTTGAATAAAATATGTTCATTGCAGAAGTTTTTTCCAGATACATTTTTATTTAAAAAACAACAAAAATTTAAATATTAATTTTTAGAGTTATATTTTAAATCCTAAATATCTCTCTCGAAATATTTTATAAACAACTTTCGCATTTTTCTCTACTTCAATTTGACTTTAAAATTTAATTTGTCAAGAAGTTTTGACAAATATGGCTTTTGATTTATTTATTTATCATATTTTTGTAGTAAAAATTTTCTTATGTCATTTTTTATTTATTTAAGAATATGGAGATGAAACTGTAAACTTTTTATTGGGTAATTTTACTTTAAAGTTTAATGTAAAGCTTAATAAATTTTTTTCCTAGTTTTTTTTTTTTTTTTTAAGTAAGATATTTAATGAAACTGAAAATTTTAAAATATCGTATTTTTATTGTCGGAATTCATTTAAGGAATAATTATTAATCGAACGGATACGGCATTTACGTTATTAACTCTATCTATTAACTGAATATACGGATATAACTTAACAAGGTTAAAATTAATTTAACATTTAGTGATAGGGATGTTATCATTAATTCGACTAAAGATTGTAAATTCAAACTATATCTTCTCATCTGCATTTATAGAGCCAATATTAAACTAACTTAAAATTCTTATTATGAGATCGATTAGTCTTTATATAATGCGGTATTAATGAACATAGAACGAAGCTATTAATTATTGAAGTAAAAATATAAGAAAAGTTTTGGCATATTTTTCAACGTTGGTAATTTATAATTTAAACAATATAGAATTTTAATTAAACATTTGCTTAAATTGTATTATTACGTACTTTTTAATTCATTAAAGAATTTTATTTAGGAGAAACTTAATATAAATTCCCTATTAATGAGATTACTATTGACTGATTTCAGTTAGACCTACGTAGGTTTATAAGTATTATAAGCTAATTATATAGGTAACTATGAAAATACATACAGTAGTTTATGACATAAAGTAATGAATATTGATAACAGTCCAGTCGGGTGGCCAAATGATATTCATTCTGGTTTATCTCCAAAAGAGTCTGGGATTGATTCTCTGTCATCTCACTCTTCTGTAGAGTTCCCTACGATGCGTGTCGGCTCGGAACGATACAACCAACTGGTTTAAAGTGTGCAGTTTAAATCCCCGTGAATACTGAAGCCAATTACAATATTATAACGATAATTAAATATTTTTAGCTATATATATCCATATTTCTCCAATAAATAATTAGATATAAATATTTCGCATAAGAGCCGTAATGTCAATAGAAATGCTAGAATCAAATCTTAGTCGAGGGGAAAAAAAATTGTGATTGATCCATGGATTGGAATTTTATTTGAGGATAATGAAGCACCTGTGGTTCGGTAAATGAAAATCGAATTAATTTTTCTTTGGGAGTTGGCTCATAAAATAGGAAAACATCAAATCAATAAGTGGTAAGAAATTGGGGAGGGGGAAATTCAATTTAATTAGAATTAAGTTCGAACGGTGATGTCACCAAAGACCCATCGACGTTCCTCTCGGTTCGATCAGCCAGAAGCGCGTTTAATATGCAAATTCCGAGTTGCGAAATCAATAACTTTAACCCCCTGCACTTCTAGGCCGATAGAAGCTCCGATCCGTAAATTTTCACTTTTCTATTGCGAGAAAAAAGGAGGGGCTGGCAAGGAGGAGCATAAGAAAAGGGGGCACTCCACATGGCTGCATCCATTCTAGATAATTTCTTCCCGCACTTCACACAAAATGTACCAACTCCATCTAGCGGATAGAATTTTCAACCGGAAGTTGACGAACAATTAGGTGGCGCCACCGTCCAATTGTTTGCGGTGGGGGCGCCTCCGTAGATTAGCTAGCTTCGATCCACTAGCACTAGCCAGACGGGAGAAGGGGGCGAACAGAGGGGAATGAAGGAAATGAAAGCTCGGAGCGCCCGCTACTCCCCTCCTCTTCTTCCCTCCCACCCCGCAAGGTCCTCCTCCCATCTCGTTTATTTGCACTAGCACAAACGTCCGTCTCTTTCCCTTCGATAAAATAAATGAATTTGGTCAGAAGAATCCATTAATACAAAAGGCCTCGGTCGCTTTTAAAATTACGAGCCTCTCCCCCACCCGCTCCCACAGACTCCATAAAAACCTCAGAGCGTAGAAAGTAATTTTCTTAATGTTTACCAGCCACGAGATGCGTGTTGAGGCTAGAAAATACCCTCCCTATATTTGCTTCCCCTTCTATCTATCCCAAGCTGCAGCATTTGTCTGTTTCGTTCTTGTCCCGAATGTTTCCACTGATTCATTCTATTACTCAATTGGCCGTCCTCTTTGTCTATTTCGTTTGATATTCCCGATCCTGTGAAATTTTGTCCATTTCCTGTAATAGAAGCGATCTACTATAATTTCAAATGTTCGCTTCTTCCGCATCTTAACCAAATTTTGTCTTCTTTTTCTAAACGCCATAACATCCTATATATATATACTGCAGTCGCATTCACTTTCCACAGAGTAACATAAAGGAAATAATTCCCTTTATTTTAAATACTATACAACTAGAACTGCAAAAAGAAGAAAAAAATTCTATTTCAATTGCATCTTAAATTTAATTAATTTTGTTTTAAGTGCGATAGTTGCAGCTAAAATGAATTTTAAAAGCGTTACTAAATTCCTCTTTTAATTGTAAACCGCGGCATCGCGGCGCATAATTAATTTTTGCTAAAAATGAATCCCGGTATATACCTAATGGCATGCTAATCGTACAAAACTTTAAAATATGATACTGCAGACCGTGTTTGCTCTTTTATCAAGTACACGGCAGAACATGCTCTTTTTTTTTTTTTTTTTTTAAATTCTACATCTACCTGATACGAATTTGAACACTAGCTTTAAATAAGTAATTTTTTTAATAGCAAACAAATATAAAAATAATTAATGCTTCAGTCCTTACTAATATTAATAAATTACTGAAAAAAATCTATGAGTATCTTAGATGCTCTAATTTATCTTAAAATATCTTCTATACTAGAATTACTTTAGAATAAATTAGAGCATCTAGGAGCGAGTGTTATGATACTATTCCTTTCAATAGATGAATCCAAAATTTAATATTTATTCGTCATGAAGTCACAAATCCTTATGGAAGCTGAAAAATATATTTGTGATAGTTAAAATTTTAAAATATTCTACAAAACGTTAGCGAAAAATTAAAATTAAATTCAAAAAATAATAAATGAATACTACCATTGAATAGGCATAAAGATAAATAAGATTTTAAAGACTAAAAAGTGCCACCAACAATATTTTAAACTGTTGCTTTCTATCTAATTCATACGATATGCTTGGAAATCAGTCTAAAAACGGAAATAGCGATCAGGAAGGCTATAGCAAGAACCTATTATAAGAGTATTTAGCACAAACAGCACAAAATAGAAGTGGCACGGCCATCGAACGTTTTCATTCACTGCATCCAGCCATCGTTCCTCCTCTTTTTTTTGTTGCCCATTCTCCTTTCATTCTTGATATTATTGCACAACAGAAAATGTCGATTTTAATCAGCTGCTTGGACCATTTTCCATTCCGTCGTTTGAACAATCTTTACGATCGAGTTGGGAACGCAATTTCGTTAGCAGAGAGACGACCGTCTGCTTGTTGTAATTGGAACGATGGTGCTGTCCTCCCACGACAGCCACGGTAATTAGAGGTGGGAGGGTAAAGCTGCCCTTCGGATCTGATTGGGGAGAAACTCAGCTCTAGTTCACGACTCGGACTCTTGGTAGCGCTTTGGGACAAAAACCAGTAGAGACAAATTGAATTTTGGATACGGCTAGGATAGCCATAATGAGATAAATGGCCATAATTGAAGACAATCCATTCGCAAAATGTAATACAATTAAAGCCTAACGGAAAAATCTATAGAGATAGAAAGGGTAATTGACGGCATGATATACATGGCTCTTTTTTTTTCGCTTGTTGCTTAAAATATAAACCAGAGCGTTTTAATGTTGTTTGCATGCTGGCTGTGCACGTTCCGATGCCATCTCAAAAAAATTATTTCTGCGAGATCTGAAGATGCAAATGGTTTTTTAACTTATGCAATGATGTTTCTGCAAACTTTAAATTGCAGTTTCGATTTATTTAATAGGGGAAAAAAAGAATTTGTAATTTATTTAGAGATACGTTATAAAAATTATTAATTTTAAAAGAATTTTTTTCTATAGTTAAATCATGAGTAGGAAAGGAAATCTTTTTAATCTTAATAATATTATTAAAATATAATATTATCAATTGCGGCAATTCAAAAAGATGGGATCACGTTTTAAGTATTTTGAATTCTATAACAGATGAAGAGAAATCCAAAAATTCTTCTTTAAGAAAAGTGATGCTCTTTGAAGATCAAGTGCATAACGGACAGAACTGTCGGATGCTAATAAAGAAGTTCTTTAATTTTCATTATAAAAAGACGACATAAAAGTTAATTTTTATCAACACGACATTCCTCTCTACAGAATATTTTAAAGAAGCGTTTGACATGAATTTTAAAGCTGAGTGGCATCTTTCGCTTCATAATTTACTCCAGATCTTATCTACGAATCTATTTTTCTATAATTATAAAGTATTCCTGCAATACTTAAAATTCTTTTCGGACATACAGTTTTCTCTGTAATCAAAAAATTTTTCGTTTAGGTATTATTAAATTAAAAGCATTAAATTCGTAGTAGAAACTTATTTAACAGGTTATTTTTATTCTCGACATTACTGAAAGATTACCACTAGTTTTCTTCATGACAGTAATTTAAGTATTTATTATCATAATAAATCCATTAAGAAAGTCATCATCTTCAAAATTATTACTCGAAAAATGAGTGGTTCCTTCGTTATCTTAGCGTATGATACATGTTCCTACTCATAAATTCGATTCCATTATCCTTAAAATTTATCAAAATAATAATAATAATAATCAAGGACTAAATGCATCTCAGTTTACATTAATACGGTCAGTCATTAATATTGAAAATATAACGATAATTATATTTATCATAATCAGTTGAATCTTGGAAGAACTTGAGATAATCCTGGAAATACTCATTACGGAGAAACTTTTAGCTAAAATTGTGATTTTTATGAAGTGCACGATGTAGGTTTACACCAAAATTTGAAGCCTTATATTGATCCTGACAATAAACAATAGCCTTTCTACTAAATAAAATAAAACTCCATAAAGGGATTTTATATAAAAAAAAAGGCGACTAAAAGGGGATTTCCCATTAAAAGAACACTGTAATTTAAACCGTGTTTTTTACAGTTTTTTATAGTGTCAAATAGGTCTATAACAAGCAGTTATCTTATTATTTTTGTAAGGTATTTTTCGATGAATTTCAACGTCAGATATCGACGATTCGCGATTTATATTCAGCGCATAATGCCGAGAAAAATCTACTTGGGAAATTTAATATTAATTATGATCGTAAAATTTTTATAACAGTTATAAAAAGAAAACATATTTTATGTATAGAATTTTGAATATTTCATTTTTTATCCGTTCAACTTATGATAAATTTTACCCCACATCAGTTCGTTAGTTATTGATAGATATTTGAATAGTTTCAGTATAAATTGAATTATTAATTTAAAATAATAATAAAAAGAAAATGTGAACAGTCTTTAATCTTCTGAATTCGATCATAATTTTCGAATTTATTTTCTAATTTTACATTTGCTCGTACATTTATTTATATTTTATCTGAAAAGGAAAAAAAAAGAAATCAATTTTTCAAATAACTGTTGAACAGTTTGAAAAGTATGTAATTTTTGTAGAATCTGATCACCTTCAGGAAATTGTTACAGTTTCTTCAAATAGAAGATTTTCCGAAGAAAAATAAAAAACAATTTTCCAGAAGATAAAATTGATCAATTTCCGGAACACTATAATCATAATGTAAAAAAAACTACATTATGATTAATAGTGTACCGGAAATCTTACATTTATTTATCAATGAAGTTTTCGGTTTTAATGAATGAAGTAAAACACACATTGATGTGAAATCGAAAAGAAACAGATTTTATCCGGAAAACGGATCAGTCGAATGGAAGAAAAATAGGTTTTCCTTTTTTTTTTCTTTCCTTCGGGCAATAGTTTAGGATAAAATCAGGAAGGAAGGAAGGAAACGGAAGAATGAACGTGCTTGTGGTAGATTTGTTTAGAAAAGGGTCACCACGTGGGGATAATTAGGCAAATCGAATAAGTATTAGGGGATTTTAGTAATTAGTGAAGTTTTCTGTGACCGCTTATTGAGTGGTATTTCATCAACTCGTTACTCCACAGCGTGTATAATTAACCCTAATTAAAAGCTCTCCTTCTATCACGTGATATCAACTGCGGGATTTCGTTACTAGGCTGAACGCCAGAGGGCGACGTCGTAGTTATTAAAATAATAATTTGCTAAAGTTATGCGCGATGCCTTTTTCGAAACGCTAGTCAACAGCGGAAAATTAATAATAAATAAAAATTAAATATATAAAACGTTCACGGAAACACAGTAATCATCAAATGAAAATTTTATTTAACTTTTTTTTTTATTAAGTGCCCTGTAATTTAGACCAATTTGTTCTGGGAAAGATAAATGAAGATAGTGGAGATTTATCAGCATCAATTGCGTGGAATCAAAAACTTTCTGAAGTTTTACAACTTTACAGTGTTTCCCACTTTATAGCACTCGCTTTCATCCTATTTCTTGCACGTTTTATCCAACTTACCGCGAACATTTCAACCGTTTCGGATATCCCAAACGTTATAAGAATATCAGCGATTAAGCAGGACTATTACTTGCCGCATCATTGTACCGTATTTGGCCATATAATTGTCTTTTATCACGTGGCATCACGCAGGTAATTTTCGTTTTCTACCTTCTCCTTTCAAGCCGTATTACCTGTGCGGCATTTTAAACACTTATAAAAAAAAAACACTTATATTACTTCTGTCGTATCGGTTGTCCAGCCAAGGAACTATACTACTCTGAACAAAAGGCATTCTGGGATAGAAACATTACTATGCTAATAGATAGAGGCTACAGTAAACACAAGACTTTAATTATCTACCTGCTACGATGACTAGAAGTGAAATTAATTATTTCGACGAAAACACTTTACTGTTATACACGGTTCTGGTAATTATGTCAACACACCAGAAACCTTTCGCTATGTTTTACAAATATGTCGCCTCGTTTCCTTGGTTACAAGTTAAACAAAACTTGTATGTGTCTGATAAAACGATGGATTTGTAAAACTAAAGAGTTAATGCTCGAACGATAATAAAAATTAATCATTATATGAACTTTTTATATACACACATACACACAACATATATATATATATGTTGTGTGTATGTGTGCATATATATATATATATACATATTATATTAGATTATATATTATCATATATATATTAGATT
>WUQG02062620.1:0-27973 GCA_011317285.2 Androctonus mauritanicus | reverse complement strand
TTACTTTTTTATTTTTTTTTTTTCCATTTCCGACTTAGTAGCGCGCCTGATATCTTTCGGTAATCTTTTAACCCAAACACGAGAATTTTTTCTTTTTTCTCGGCCCATTGGAATGGGATCAAAGGTCACCGACTACACAGTTTACCCAGAGTTTTACCAGAACCCCTGGCGTTGGTAAGGTTCCATAAATCAGTGGCATTTTTTTTTTTCCAGAGTTAACCAAAGGAAACGTGCCATCTGAACGATAAAGAAGATTTTTAGCATTCAACTAGTTGATTCAGGCCTTCGATCGATATTGGATACACTCTAAATTAGCCCAGCCTAGCTACTCGATTCTCTTCCTGTCATTCCTAGAACACAACTACATCTAATTAAAAAAAAATCTGGAAAAATTCTGGCATAAATTTCTCTAGAAATACGGTATTATATTATCATACTCCAATCGGAACGGTTTTATTTTTAATTCTAGAACAATTGGTTGCCTGGTGGTGACTATTCGGAGTAAATTTCCACACTAGTATGGTAGATTAAGACTTAAATTATTGTTTTTCTCCTTCAAAAATTCGCGAAATAAATCCGTTCCGCTCTCGTAATCTTCTCTGATGGCCATTTCTTGGAGTAGTTTCAAATTCCGCATCGCCAAATTAATTTTAATGGTTGGTAGTATTGGCCGGGCCAACCGAGTCCGGAATACGCCAGAGAAAGCAAAAATTAGTGGTAATTATCTCCAGGTAACTCGTACCTTTGTTTACCTGAGCCAGAATTTGCCAGAACAATAAGAGCCGCGTAGCCAGTGGTACAGGTAAAAACAAAATTCCGCCTCCCGTTACCTAAAGTTAAATCCATTCCCCATCACTTAAAAATAAATAAATTGTCTGACGTACGTTAAAAAAGACAAATAATTGTATTTTTGGAAATGATTACAGCGCAAATGTTTCAGTACTTTTTCCATTAAAGTAACGATTTCCATTATAGTAACACAGATGCGACGTTAAATTATGTTTCCTTTAAAAGCATTTTAGTTATAATTGCAGTTCACAGATGGCCGTAGCGACTTATTGTTCCGAAATAATCGAATAACCTTACGAAAACGAAGTTAACTCTACAATTTCCTTCCATTTGTTATACAATATTTTATTTTCCAAGAAGACCGGAAAGATAGCGACAAAGATTTCTCTTTGATGCGATTCTGCTTCCATATCTGTAACAATTTTTTGACAAATGATTATAAATTTAATGGTGGGATGTTGGTGTTTAAAATCGGCGAGTATACAAAACACGATGCGTGAACGTCGTTAGCTGTACAAGAGAAATAAAATCGTACAAGATAAACAAATCTCCGAGTTATCCAAATAACATAAAGCTAATAAAAAAAAAGTGTTTATTTTTCGGATTCAGATCCTTTTAATGTGGAACGTTTCTGAAAAATGATTAATCAAAAATCGAGAGAGTAAGTATGTCAAAAATATCGAAAGCGCGCTATCGATTTTCTATTATCTCAAACAAATTCCGCGTTATAGACGAGATAATAATTTTTCTGGAAAATATTCCCACGGACATAATAAATAATGCCACGTAGCGAACACGCCTAAGGCTACTCTTCACAAATCATAAAGTCGGTCCCGGAGTGCGTGTAAACCTTGGCATTAACAGTAAGACAAATAAATATCGAAAATTTACTTTTTTTTTTCGCACCGTTCGAGTGACGAAAATGGCTTAACCATTAGCAGTGCCATCCAGAAAATTTGCCGTACCGAATGGTATACAATTATTCGCCTACCATCAACCTAACATGTAAGCAATACAATGACTTCTTGTGTGGCGGGGCTTCAACCTCCGAACCTGCTACTTTAGAAAACACAACCGACGTCTGTCTGTTTCATAAAAATCAACAGGATCTGGCTGTCACGCAAATCGCTATTTTGAATTCGGTTTTTTGTATATATTTCCGTTGAATCGAGTCGTAGCCAGGAAGTCAGTTGTTCTCGAAACAACGCATTTCTATTCTCTTCGGTTACGTCTGTCTGTGTGTGTGTGTGTATGTCAATGGCCCGGCTTCCAGTATCGCTCGCCAGGTGGCATTACACTCTACGGGCGCGGAGCGAAACTTTGTAAAAATTCGAGAAAAAAAAGTTTTAACCGAGGGTAAAGTTTACGTAGTCGGCATAAAAATGTTCCGTTGATGACGTCATCGTGTTTTGTTCGTCTATATGGAATTTAGGACGCGCCCGGTTTGGGAGGAGGACAGAAAACGTGAGGGAATTATTAAAGAAATTCTTTGTCTCGCCCGCTTTACTCGGAAATTATGATGATACTTTTCATTGTTGCAACGCGAGATGGAGGAAACGCATCCTAGAATAAGGATAAATTATTCTGGAATTAAGACACAAAAATAAGATACGATGCGTTTCCAACAGACTTAAAATCGACTTTTAAGTACTTTTAAGATTAATAAACAGTTTGATCTATTTTTATAACACTGTCGAAATTCGATTTTCGGAGTTCAATAATAGCCTAAACACGTTATATTTCGAATTTTGAAGCTTTTGGACCAGGCCCTCGACTTCCGGTTCCGCTGTTTAACGCAGCATAAAGAAGAGGAAACCGAAGAGATTGGCAGTCTTCCGTGGCGCGAATGGCGTATATACAATCAGCCATTAAAAATTTTCGATCGTTTATTACTGGCGTTATAAGAATAACGCCAGTAATACGAGAAGGTAAAAACTGACGTCATAGCGGAACCTACGTCAACCTAAAATAAACACTTTCCAGAAAGCGCACATTACGGGATAACAAAGCGTAAACAACGTGCCACACAACCATTAACCTTAATTACTGTTTATTACGAGTTGGTCATTAGCGAATAACGAATCTGGTAGGTTTAGACGCTAAAAATGAAGGAAATTTAATCCCGAGAGTTCCAAAAATCGAATATTGTGTTACGTATTTAACTTTCTCCGAGTGTTTTCTCCAACAAACCGTAGAGAAGGAGGAGCCGCGCGACTTCTCAAAATTGAGGTAAAGCCGCCATTTTTGATTAATTATTAGCGAAACCCGTATTGGTTAATGATACATCACGAATCCTCGGAAGGAACCTAGATGTAATTAATCGGCAGGTGGAGATTTTGATGTCTCTGATCCGTCCCGGCCAGGTAGGCAGTACGAGAACGACAGATGGTTTCCGAACTTCAAACTGGTTATCCCGCGGGGCCGAAACATCTGTCATGTAAGACAAGAGGTCAGAGAAAAGAAGGCTGAGTTTTGTAATGCGATCGGAAACGTACTAAACCGCGAAAAAAAAATAAAAAAAAAAATAATACGTCAGCAGTTGTATTCGAAGGAATCGGTACATTTAACCAGCATCCAGAGTCCATTCGGTTTGATATTATTAACTAACCGTATCGGAGCTCTCTTATTGGTTAACGCGGCGAGGTAAGAAAGTCGGCCATTGGTTGGAACGTGGGGATAGACAGGCGTCCAGACCGTTTCTCAGTAGGTGTGCTGCACGCCGTGTGACTAGTTGTGTGTGTGTGTGTGTGGAATACGATTTTTGTTAGTTATGTCTGTGATCAGAACCGATCATGTCCCATGAGTGCAGGTAAAGTTTCAGGTATCGCTTTAGCTATGACCAGAGTGGGGAATTGTCATGAACAGCCAGTAGGTAATCAAATTTGGACCATACCGACTCTGTTCACCTATCCCGGAGAGACACGCACTAGCCAAGTGTATAAAATAGGTGTAAGTATACCGTACTCCTCCATAACTTTTCGAATGACCATTTTAACTCGACTTTTGCCACTTATTCCAATTGTTTCTGGCGGAAATCGGCCTTAACATGTCGGACAGTTGTTATTTTATAAAGGTAATTTTCGGGCCGTTAGAATTAATTGGTCGCTATCGAAACGACTCCACCGACTTTTTCTAGTGACAGATACATTTTCGTAGGGAAGTCGAGCAACGGGATAAACATTTTGGGCGTTTCTGTCGGCAACTCGGGCCCATTTCTGTAAGAAGTTAGATCTTTTAAAGCGGCATTTTCGTGTGTGTTGTACAGTATTCGAAGGACGTCCCATAGACTTTACTAAGTAGTTGACAGAGCGTAGATCTTTCCAAACGAGTCTCAAAACACTCGTTTTCGGTTTTTCTTTCTTTCTTTCCTCTTTGGATTTATCACAAGCGACTATTTAACGTCCGGTTGGAGTGTAAGCCGGACGGGAACAGATACCGACGGAAAGAACAGGAAATGTCCCGAGAAAAGGACAAAACTGGAGAAAAAAATACTAAGAAGTTAATCTAAAGACAGTTTCCTTTCAACCGACGTATCCACTCGTTTTAACGTTGAGGTTCACCATTTTTTTTTCCTCCAAAATTCGGCCGTTTTCCTCGACGGATTTCTTTCTCCCTCCGAGGTCGACCAAAATTATAACTTTAGCCATCCCCGTATTGGGCCAACAGGCCAGGTGGGGGGAACTCGGGCTCTAACAAAGCGTTTAACTTCCCCACGGTTAACTCTCTGGCCCTTTCCCCCCTTTAAAAAGGGATTATTTCCACCCAACCATAACCACCCGAAACATAAATAAATATATATAACCAGCCGAAAAGTCCAAAACAGCGGCTCGACCAGACGACAGCAACTTTCTTTCCACCGATAAACAATCGCGAAAAGGAAATCCCGGTAGAGGAAAGCGTACATAAAAATTGAGTAAATATATTTTATCAGAAGGCCAGAGGGACAACAACGCCCCGTGTACGGGTTGTACACCAGAACAATAGCCAACTGGGTGTCTTGTAGGTGTAGGTGGGTCTATACCACCTCGACCGTGGGATGACTCACCTACCACGGAGGAATTTACCGCTAAAAATGCACTTTGGCCATCCACTCCATATATATTTTTAATTTTATCTTAGCGTTCGATATCGTTCCGAACGTGACACGACTACTCGACGAGTGATCACCAAGGTTAAGCGCTAATTCTAGCTAAACTTTTCATCAAAAAATCGATGAGGAAATGTTCCGAAAACATTAATGTCGAGTGTGTATAACTAATACCAACTAAATGGATTTATAATGTACTACCAGACACGGGGCGGTTGCGTGTCTTCTAATTTCGACTTCCAATTGGAAATTCAGACCCGGCTACACTGTAACCTAGGCTGGCGAAACGTTAAACGGTGGAATTTTTTTTTTTTCTTTATTCGGACGCGGTAGATAAAGCCACCAAAGAGTGGAGACGAATATTTACCACCACGCCCTTTGTATCTGGTATACCCGGCCGCTAAATTGACAATTTTCTACTTAACCCGAGAAGGTCGGCCGACCCGACGTCACATCCGGTCTAACAACATTAGCATGGGTGGCAGCGGGGCGCAGTAGACAATTTTTGCCAGACGCCAGTCGGCAGTAGGTCGATGGTTAACATCTGTCATATCGGCCGAGCGTGTTTATATCCCAGCCTAGGTGGGTGTTTGTTTATGTAGAGAGTATCGGATGGCCACGCACATCCAAATTCCAGGTGGTGCGGTATGAAAACATCGACTATTTCCTATCATTCGGATTCGAATTACATCATTCGAAGGCCAGCTAACAATCAGAGAAAATAAACAAAGCGGGTCATTTAAAAATAACAAGAAAAAAGCCACTTATCGGTTAGGAACGGAATTCGGACAAAACATCGATTGATATAATTCAACAAGAAGTTTCGGCAAGAACTAAAATTGCCTACTTTCCCCAGGTGTCGCTTAATTAGCGTTTGAATCCACAGGTTTTGTTTTTCTAATTTTACCAGCATAGAGACGCGATGACGTCACGCGGCCCTACCACGGCCTCAATACCACGTCATAAATTATCCAGTTTGGTGACGTCGTCCGGTGTTGCATCACCATACGTCACACGGGGACTGTGACGTCACCGCGATGAATAGCCAGAGAGGGGCGCTGGGTTAAGAAATCGGGCCGGCCATACGTTAACCCACTACCGCTAACACTTAACGCCATCTTTCGACAGTACTATAAATTAAAACTAATAAAAACGACATTCTATCCCGCAGAATTAAAGGAGACGGCGTCGAGACGCCCTTTTAACACTGAAGATCATTATCAAATTTCACCAAAATATGCTAATTAGTCGAAAAGTTATTAGTGGGGAACAGACGGCGGACGCGCTGGTCCGATCTTATAAATCCGCATTTCTTTGGGGAATTAGGCTAAAAATGAAGAATGGAGAAAAATAAGAAAATAAGCGATTGGGAATTAAATATTACTTTAAATTGTCAATTTTTTCTGCGATAAAATCCAAATAATTCGGAATTAAGAAAGAAAAGCAAAGAGGTTCAGAAGGGGCAATTCGAAATTAAAAACAAAAACCGACCTATTCGAGATTAGCGAAGAAAATATCAATTAAGAGTTTTAAAAGTAAGACCCGGACAAAACAAATAAAATAGCGACAATTTTCAACCGAAAAGAAAAAAAGGAACGGAATAATAGCCAAAGAAACAAAATCTTTTCCTCTTTCCCAAAAGAAAAACCAACAAATTTTTCTTCAATTTTCCGGAAAAGAAAAAAAATTCATAAAAGGAAAAATACGAAACCTGAAATGGTTTTTTTTCATTTCCGATGCGGTCAGTTTATCCCTTTCCAATTTGACCATAACCCGATGTTTTTAACGGAAAGTTTAACAATAATTAATAATAAACCGGTCCGAGGCTAAAAACTTCTCCGTCATTAGTCACGGAGGCTAAGGGACGAGCACTATCTAAAGCCGCGTCTTTCCCCCAAAAACTGGAAAAAAACCATTCCAGGGCCGGAGTTTAACTCTGCCGGAAGTGGTCAATATTAAGGCTGGATAGCCGCCATTTTTAGTAACGACCGTCACCCAATGGTCGACCCGAATTCGGACTCGTCGACATTATTTAATTGGCCCTGATTATAGCTCATTATTCGATCGAAGCCGACCGGATGTCCTTCGACTCCATCATCTCCGCCTAATTAAAACAGAAAAAAAAGAATATTTTTACGCGCTTCTCCTCACCGCCGATGGCGCACGTTCGTTCTCTCGCTAATTAATAAGGGGGTAAACATCTTCGGATTTTTAATGGTTTCCATGGCTCTCCCCACACCTTCCAATGGTCCGTCTTTTGGGTCTGGAAAGTTTCTCACCGGTGTCGGCCACCTTAGTCGACGCGTTTTAATTAAAGCCGCGCGTATTTTTTTCCGTTCGAATTAATTATCATTAACTGAGGAAATTTAATTGGCGCATGGAAGGGGGGGCCACCGCCACTTAATCGTCGGAGTGAAATATCGCGTCTGCGTGCTTCGACCGCACGCCAACCGTTTTCTGCCTCCATTAACCGGGCCCAAATCTTTTTTTTTTTTTTTCCTCTATTGGCCGGCCGCATTCCGGTATCCACACTGTATACCTCCTTACTTATTTATGCATTTAAAAGTTATTTATAACGGCCTAGTCGATTATTTACCAACAGTTAAGATATATATGTATTTTTTTTATATTCTGCCAAATTTTACTTAAAAAATTTACGCGCCATCGACATCTACGTCGATGGTATTTTCGTACCTGTCCATATTCTTACCCGGGATCTTTAACACTCGTTTTAAGATAATTGTTTGCCGAATTGTTTTACCAAACTGCCTGGTTTCGTATTTTCGTTTTTTTTTTATTTATTTATTCCGTCGGTCAGTATCTCCAGAACGAAGAGCGTTCGAATTCTAGCTTATCGTTCCTTAATTATCGAAAGATATTAATTTTAAGGCTTCCGTTACCGGATCTAGGTCGATCAAAATTTACATAAGACATTATTAGTTGGAAAGAATCTTCCCGCGTTAAAGTTACTTTCTCCATGGTCAAAAACGATTTGTATTTAAACAAACAATTTATTATAACCGCGTAAGAATGCCCCTGATACGGGAAATAAATCACTCTGGTTAATTAATGCGGAAAATTCTATGAATTTATACATTTTAAAAGTCGATTTAGCCAAAGGTATTTTTAGACGGCCATTTTTAGTTTTTATAAATTATTTAAAGGCCGGCGAAAAGACAGCGGGAATCTTAATGGTTCTGGTAAGATCTCCTTAGCTCTTCTTTAATTTCTGCCATATAAATCTATAAAAATTTGGCGTACGAAAACCCGTAAACCGGTAACGCGCCTTTTAATTTTCCGTCTACTGTCTTTCTTTCTTTCTTTTTTTTTATATCTTGGCCCGGTTAATTAGTAGAATACGAATGCAGAATTTATTCAAATCCGCCAAATAATTAATTGGTAATTAAAATTCTCGGGTATATAAATTTTATTTAATTAAGACGGGCGAGTAATAAGGGTTAATGCCTTTTTCTTCCCACAGAAAATAATTAATCGAATATTATTTAATGTTGGGAAGTAATCATTAATTTTCCGGATCTTCTTCATCCATCAAAACAATACTTTCGAATCCAAACCACCGCCACTACCATAAAAAAAAAAATTGTAGATCATCAATCACTGCCGACGTCCCCGCCACGTCTCGTCAAAAATTGACAACTGGCCTGGTCGGAGAAATGATGGAAGGCGAGTTCTCGAATCGCCTCTAAATTGATCATTCTGCGAATAAAACGTAATAAATCGAGCGAAATAATATCAATTAACAGACTCTCCCCAGCATGGCCGACGTGTGGAAAAATAATCGAAGCTGACCACCGACCGGCTCGGATCTATAGGCCCTGCTGGCCTTCCTTCCCATCCGAAGGTGATCGAGTTTTAAACAAAATGGCGCGCGGCGGGCCCAGTCCGCCCTTTTCTCCATCCCTGGGTAGATCTATATAATTTGATGGAACGTCGGACGTGTCCATCGATAAGATGGCCGTCGCCATCTCGACCGGGAGGAAAGTTTAAAAAAAAAAAGAGTCGTCTGGTCTGGATAATCTGGTTTTGCGTCACGGAAACCGGAAAAGACTAAAGTATTAATAAAAAATGTTAATAGACGTTTTCTTTGTCGCGGCGGTTCTCTTCTTTCCGGCGCATTCCTGGGTAAACAACTGGCGGTGGAACTAAATAGCAGAAAAAGGCTACCAGTTAATCGGAGGCCAGACGGAAAAACTATTTTTAATTCCAAATAATCCACTTTTTTTTTTTTCTCTTCCGTCCGGCGCCATTAAATTAACTCGATAAATTTACCTAATGCCAAATGCTTTTAAGAATAAAATCGATAATAAGCCAAAAAGACGCACATTTTGCGTGTGAACTAGTCGTTAAGGCCGACAAATGACCAAAATCAGATATCACCTGTTTGTTTTCCCAGCGTTTTTTGGCCCGCCGTCTTTACTGTATAGCGTTATCGTCGTAGCGCTTTTTTTATAGTCTCGATCTTAACTCGAGACGTTTTTGTAACTTTTGGCCACGTATCACCGGCATTTACGCGTTTTGTCGGTGGGCCGCGGTTAACGGCGGGAGCCCTTTGGGTCCGGATTTCACCACCAAATACGCTCGGCCGCTTTTGCTTTAACGGATAACGTCCGGTATGGTTAATTATTAACAAATTTTAACATAGTAAACCGAGTAGATGGATATGTGGCAGAAAAACACCAATACCCGCCCGATCCGAGTACTCTACTCCTAAGCGGCTTACGTCGTTAAGATGGTTTTAAAAGGGGGGGCCTATCGCCGTCGATAACTGTGTCGGAATTCTTTTCTTAGCCCGTGGGCCGGGTGACGGTCACGGCCACCAGCGTGTGTTCAATCCGGTCGAAACGAATTCGGGGCCTCCGAATGGGTGGACCAAACTTACACTGGAAGTAGGCCACTTACCGCCTTAATTATATTAGTGTGTGTTTTGATAATTTTCCGAATGACAGAGTACCTCGGATCGATGAGTTATGCATTTTATTAGGCGGCGGGGAAGGACAAAAGTTGGTTTTGTTGTAGAATTTTATTGGTGTTACTCGTTTTTCTTCTTTTGTACACGAACAAAAGTAGTGCCATGTACTAGAGTAAGTCACCGGGCGGTAGATTAGAGATAGCGGCGTCAATCTATTAAACGCCGTTTTCTCTCCCAAAATTACTTTATGACAAAACTGTCGATAGAAAAAATATTCCAAGCGTCTCGGAATGCTTTACGGTCGAATAATAATAATAATAATAATAATAATAATAATAATAATAATAATTAGATAGAGTGGGATTATCCACCGTAACCAGGTATTGTTTGTTTGTTTTCAGGTGGACAATCCCGCTTACTTCGACAGCGAGTGCCAGAGTGCGGATCGAGAATCGGCAGTAGCCACGGTGGTGACCACGCCGGCCAAACTCAAGAAACAGCCATGGTTGAGATTGTGGAAACTGAGCTTCATCAAGAGCGAGAAAGTTCGCCAACGTCGGACGTTGGCTCTGATGGTGATATTTATCGTCATTCTGATCGTGCTGGTGGTAGCGGTGGGTCTGGCCATTTATTTATCCGGTAAGTATACTACGGCACCGATCAAATTTGGTAGCCAAAGGCCGTAACGGATTTTATTCCCGCAGTGAGAGACATGGGATGGAGTTGGCCTACGCCGGAAGAGACCACCACCGACAGCCAAGGTGAGTTAGGCAGGACCAGACTTAAATGGTTCCTGCCGAATTTCTTAATGGTCAGTGGATCTAATTTTCTAATCGGTGTTTATTCGACGGATCGGTGATGGTTCTAAACGGTAATTTTCGTAATTATGGTGCCAGAGAAGAATACTCGACCGCCCGTAGACAGACAGAACGTGGAATTTCTCCGTATTAATTATGATCAGAGTACCTCCACCTACTTATTAATGGCGATTAAAGCTAACCGCTTATTTTTCTATCTCAAATAATCTTCAATCTAGTTCCGCGTTTTTAAATTAACTGGAATCTATTGCATCCTAAAATTATTTAATTATTAAACCCAATGATATTTAGCTGCCGAAAGCATAGACCTATGGGTTTCCGTACAGTCGAGCAAAACTCTATCACCATTAAGTGATAAAACGGAGACACACCGGTAAATATTTTTGAAGCGACTTTCCATCTAGTAATTAACCAGTTTCGAACCATGCACCTATCCGATTTTTACATCTATACGAATCTCTATTTTTATTATTACTATTGATAACCACGGTAAAATATATATTTAAAAAAAAGGTACCACGTTCGGAAGAGAGAAGAATGGCGGTGGTTACGGATAGCGTAGTTTGATTAGACTGTGTACCGGAGTTTACCATTAGCGGCCATAAAATAGGTCGACCGAATCTGGAAGTCGGACGCATTAATTATATCATTCATTAATCAAACGGGTTAATTGATGTCACCGACCGACCTATTGGGTGCCTGGTGGATTTGGAAAAGTTGCCCCCTTTTTTAAACTAACTAATTGAAATAAATGATAAATAGCGGGTCCATAGTGGCGTTCGGCTTATTAATCGTCTCCCTCGGCTATGAATAACCGAAAAAATAAATAAAGAGACGGGTGAATAAATATACAACGGCGCGTTTCGTTTCCCATACGGCGTCTCGTTAATAACGCGCTTCCTTATAACGCTGTTGCTCGACGCGTTAAAACTCTGATAACTATAATCTACCACGCTTAATGAAGGCGTTTAATTAATTTAATAAAGTATTGGAATTTTTCCGAGCGCAGGTTTATCGTTTTCTGGTAGAACCGTTCCTGACTCGACCGATGGTAGAGTCGGTGCGGAATTCTTATTATTTTTCCCCCCACTTTTCTACCAGTATTTTTCTATCATTTGTACGGAGGTAACCGGTCATGTGTACTTTAGATGGAAGATATAGCCTTCCACTTAGAGAAAATAGTAGGTGTTTAATTTTTAAAGATCCGGCCGACGACAAAAGAATGCCGACCGATTGTTCGAAACTGGTAAAAATGACGCTTAGCGAGGAGTTCTTAACAACGCCATCACCGAAAATTAGCCACGCACATCCTCCGAAGTACCGCCCATCGGCTCATTACAGTTAGAACAATAGTCGAAAACCGGAGATAAAAAGGAGGAATGCCTCGGCCAATTCCAGAGACAGATAAAAATTTCCTGCCCGCATTCGTATCGGACTATACACACACATACTTTATCTAACAACTATTAGTCTGCCAAACGGAACAATGTCGTGACACCTGAGAAGCCGGTTCAAAGGTAGTCGACCCATCTAGCTAGAGTGAGAACACGGGTCCGTGTCCTTACATACATTAGTTGGGTGGATTCGTGACCGACCTCGCCGAGAGATAAGACACCGCGGGGCCGTTTGTTTAGTCGGAATAGCCCGAAAACTAGACGAACACTGAGAGAAAAATGTAACCGTGTCGGCCACCTGTTTCTGGTGGCAACCCGTACACTAAATTTTGTACCATCGACTGAAACGCTGTCAGTAATTTTCCGTACGCCACTTATTATAAGCCTAATACTAACGGCCGTCGTAATGGATGGCCATTTTGGAAACCGATTGGATATACACATAAACATTCTGCTTTAAATAACCGGGTCAAACATCAACCGACGTGTTTACTTCATTTACGAGTGTGTAATAATCGAATCAATTTTTTTTCCTTGACAGAAAACTGGGCCGTGGCTGGAAAGTTCAGGATAACTAACAGGGTGTACACGGCAGAATTAGAAAATCCCACCAGTCCGCCATATATTCGTCTAGTGGCCGAAATTCTACAGTCGGTAAGTATGCGCCGATTTTTATGACGACCCGGCCACACTAAACGGTTTTGCCACCATTTAGTATGGCCACGGGTTAGTTACTAGTTAAAAATAATAAAAAATTGCGGTAACTTTCCGGCTAACGTCAGTCGGAAACCATCCGGGTTGGCCAGGTGCACGGTGTCGCCATCTGTCCCAAAAATCCCCTCTCGATTTCCTGTCGGGCTTGCCAGGTGGCGAAAGAAAACGTAAAAAAAAATAAAAAATCGATGACGGATTCAAAATACCAAATGGTTATTTTCACGCACCGCTAAGTAACTGTTACGGAGCGAGTTACGGATAAAAATATTATATTAAATTTTGTCATCCGGCACGCTACCGGTGTATTATTAAAGGCGTAGACGAAACGAAAAACAGGGCCGTAACCTGACTAAAAATGAAATCACTTGTTGCTGTCGGTGTTTACCGATATATATAAAAAAAAAGCAAATTACGTGTAGCTTTCCGAGTTTTGTTATCTCTATCTAGTTTAATATTGAATGGTGTCTAGTGTACGATTTGGTGAGGAAATTACGTAGCTTCACGCGAAGATGTCACGCCAGTCGATATCCGATTCACCGGAAAGATAGAAAGTGATAAAAAAGGAGCCAGTTCAATTAAGCGGCGCGTTGCATATTTATATATGGTCTGTTGGCATTTTGATAGCTGGACTTACTGTTTAAAATAATAAGTCGGCCATTCTAGACTGGCTTAACGAGAAATCTTAGGAATGCCAAAGAGCGGAGCGCAGATAAATTACATTTAATAGATAATATAATGCAGTAAGATGGTAATATAGATAATTTTCGTCCACAGCCAGTTCTACTAGTTTTTTTTTTGGCAATTTTTAAAAGGCTTCGATATTTAAAACCTATCTCTCGGCCAGAAGTTTTACTACAAATCCAATCCGATTCATGAATCACTCATTAAATATTCGGCATAACCTGTCTGTTTTATTTCTTTAGTTGTCTATACAGTGGATGGCCACCCTATCGTCCGTATCGATGCCAAACCCGTTTGGTGACATTTATTTTACTCGTCTGTCAATCGAAACTTGGGTCCTTTCTAAGTTCACTAACCGCGATAAAAATAACCAGCTGATGAACACCATCTAATCTCGGAGAATAAAAAAAATTTTCTATTCAGGAATCGATATCGGTCCCGATATCGTATAATGACGTATACACAATTAGATATTTTTATGAAAATTACCAGCGTTACGCATGGTGGAACGTCAACCAGTCTTTTTGTTCACCCGAAGAATAGCTTGTGTGGTGTTTTTAAACCGTTTAAATGGTGTTAATGAATCGACTTTTACTTATTCCAAATGATGTAAACCGTAGGTCTACTCGGGAGGATATTTTTCTTACACTACAGACGTTAGCCTGGGAGATAAACGCTGCGCCATTTTCTACCAATTGCTTTTTACCACCCCCTTCATAGAAACTCTCAGGTAGAGATAATTTGCTTCCAAATATTTACTTATAACAAAAGTAGGTAAGAGGATATAAGCGGAACGGAATAATCTAAAACTGTCCCTGCAATATTCTGCAAACTTCTCCAAACAACAGCTGGAAGTATAGAGAGCAAATCCTCTCGGAGATTCAGGGAAGAATGTGGAATCTAAATGCGCTTAAACTATCACCATCTATCAGAATAGTTTCAATGTTTCGTAATCGGATAAGCGAGAAGGAACACGTATTTCCAACAACTCGGAATAACAAAAGTTAAACACGGAGAAGAGCTAAAAAAAAAATGTATGTTTCTACAGTTTGGTCCCGTAATTAATTTACATTTATTTTTTTTCTATTAATGCCCGTGTTTAAGACGAAATGTTTCTACCGGTTCAGTGAGTAGAGTATCGCGTGTGTAAGCTGGCCGAGTAATGCATTAAGGAGAGAAGAGAAGACAATCCCTGCCCGAGGAATAAAAGAATATAACCACAGAAAAAACAGGACGCCACACAAAAATACAGACGTAGGAAATAACCGGCCAGAAATCGACACGAAACACTATCATCATCAAAATAAAGGTTAAAAAAAACCATCGGTAAAGAAAGATAAGGTGAAAACCAACTTGAAAGTACGGGACGAAAATTCCCCCCCGAAAAAGTTATCGCCGAAGAAATGGCAGGCAACAGAAACACGAAAATAGTCAACATGGGAATACTGTAAAAATTAAAGACGTAAGAGAACACGAACATGATTACCATAAAAACGGATGTTAAACAGATTTTAATATAAAGCGGATACATCAGTTTATAATTAATACCTGGCTTCTGTGCCAATAGCCATATGTAAAAAAGATTTCTATCTGATCCGATTTAACTGTAGTTCTCTAAATCTTAACTAGAAAGTTGTGTGCATGTGTCCTTCTACTTAAAAATTATAACCCAATCAACAGGAAAATAAGTCAGGGACGACCAAATCGATAGGAAGGAGACAATAATCGACACGGTAAAGAACCCAAGACGGTAACAGATTATTACTATCTTCCGTGTCCATAGCTGTAACTATGGCTGTAACTGGCTACACTGTTCCTTTCCGTCTCCCTCTCTCTTCACACAAATGACAAAATCCGCACTCGGAGAGACCACCAATTTACAGAATATATACATAAATTAAAAATTCGCGAAGAGAGTGTATAAATTTAGACCAGAAAAAGAAAGTTTTAGAAGATTCTTTCTATAAATATTACCAACTGTTTACCTTCACCGTTTTCTTTTATCGTTGGACACCAGAGAGACGTAGAATCCGTTCTTTCTGAAAAATAAATTTTAATAAATGTAACTGATTATTTATATATGGCAATTTTCTCCAAACATAACTAAAAATTACCTTACTTAAAACTATATTAGCGATATGGCGGTTGCCGTCTTACACAATTTTTAATGCACTACATTAATTTCTGGAATTGTTCTCGGTTAAAAAAATGAAACAATGGCCATGCCGAAATTGAATTTATTTTACCGAAAATATCTAAATTGACTCTTGATATCCGAAATTTTTCCAATTAACTTTCAATCATGCAAATGTTAGTAAATTCGCTTCCAGATAAATTCGATTGGTAATTCAATAACAACAAGTCATTTCTTCACTTTTATTATTATTATTTTTTTTAAAAAAAAACTGCCAAATGTAAAAATTCGCGTGCACTACAAATGTTTTTCGTTACTTCCTCAAAAATATCCGTGGAAAACTCAAATAACCAGGTGTTGTTAAAGTTTACGAATGATTAAATGTAAAAATTCGCATACACTACCACGCTTTTCGTTACTTCCTCGAAAATATCCGTGGAAAACTCAAATAACCAAATGTAAAAATTCCAATGTAATCCCAAAAAAATTCCAAATGTTAAAATTCCAAAATGTAAAAATTCCAATCTAATCCCAAAAAAATTCAAATGTAAAAATTCCAAATGTTAAAATTCCAAAATGTAAAAATTCCAATCTAATCCCAAAAATTCAAATGTAAAAATTAGCATACACTACCATGTTTTTCGTTACTTCCTCAAAAATATCCGTGGAAAATTCAAATAACCAAATCTAAAAATTCCAAAATGTAAAAATTCCAGTCTAATCCCAAAAAAATTCAAATGTAAAAATTCGCATACACTACCATATTTTTCGTTACTTCCTCAAAAATATCCGTGAAAAATTCAAATAACCAAATGTAAAAATTCCAATGTAATTCCAAAAAATTCCAATGTAATCCCAAAAATTCAAATGTAAAAATTCGCACACACTACCATGTTTTTCGTTACTTCCTCGAAAATATCCGTGGAAAACTCAAAATAACCAGGTGTTGTTAAAGTTTACGGATGATTAAATTTACTTTTTGTCTCTTTGCACTCTAACCACCTACCAGAAAAATTCTTTTGGTATCTTACAAAACACTTTTTCTTCCACTTCTCGCCATTCGAAGTTGTTCGGGAAAAATATACAATTTTTCTTTCCCACTCTAAAATTCTCTTCCGAAAGTTGCGTTTTTTTTTTTTTTATTATGAATTTTTTTTTTCGCCAGGTTGGCATGTGTTAGAAGCAAATAACCCCGAGCCAGAATAAACCTACTGCATTATTAATAGAGATTTAGCGGCCGGCCATAAGGAAAATGAATTTTATTTTTTTTTTTTTTTGAAAGGATGGCGGTCACGGTAGACAAATCCCATATCGCATTTATACTATACATAAAATTCGAAACTGGTTCTTTTGTATTCGTCAGTAAATTTCGGAGGAAAATATTTTTAAAAATAGATATCATCGATGGAATTAAAATAACAATAATAATAATATAAAAAAAAAATGTTGACAAACAGGATAATGGTGGTAAAACTTTTTTACGAAATCATTTCCTGTCGGAAATATTTGAGTTAAAATATTCGGGCAAAAAATCGTGCTGGAATGAAAGCGTCAAACTTTTTTTTTCTCTCTAGAAGTCTATAAAGGAATGCCTTTATAACGCCTTATCTTCTTTATAAATGTCCAGTCGACTGAAACACGCCGAGTAGCCATAGATAATATTTCTTCACCTAGCTAACATTATAAACAATTTTATAATTGTGCCACCTTATCAGTATTTTTCCATCGCGCGCGCCTTTAATGAGTACCTGTAACTGATAAATTTTTTTGTTGTTTTGATGAATACAGTAACAATAATGCTCTTGGCCTTACATTTCAGCTGGATGACATGTTCTTGCAAAGTCCTTTAGTCAGGGATTATAACACTAGCGAAGTTGTCAGATTTAGGTGAGTTCTTGGCATATTTTATCATTTTTATTTTTTTAAGTTGTTTTTGTTATCGTAACAAGAAAAATATTTGGATTTTTTCAGTAGGGGAAGTGTTATCGTCGACTGCCACATATTTTTGAACAGACCTATCGATAATATTGCTCAGAAAATAGGTTTAATTTTTGTAAGAAATTTGGAATTTGGACACGGAACACTTCCAGCTGGAACCTTGCATGTAGATATACAAACTATACAATTTGTAGGTGAGAATATTTTTTATATTGTTTGGATTTCCGTGAATATTTTTGATTATTATTTATATATATATGTTTGCATACATTTTGTTTTTTAGGTATAAGAGGAGTAATTCCTACTGTAACTCCAACCACTCCTATTTCTGATGGTGAGATAAATGCAATTTTTCTGTAGACAAAGATACAAATGGTTTTACTGTAAACAAAATACAAAGATTAAAAAAAAAATTCTTATTGTTTTCGATAGCTGCGTGGTCACAGTGGAGTGAATGGTCTTCCTGTGCAGATTCGAGAGGAAGATGCAATCCAAAGAGCGTTCAGAGTAGATCTCGAGAATGTCGAACTATGAATGGAGAGGGAACTCGTTTGTTGAATAGCGTGCCTTGTCACGAAGCCAGTAAAAGTCGAAAATTAGAAATTAAAGATTGCATTTGCGAAATTACCGATTCGACTACAGTCACCAGTTCTCCTACTATCATCACCACCACAAGAGAAACTACTCGAACGACGCAACCATTAATGCAGCCACGTAAGTATTGAAAAATACCAATATCGAGTACTGTTGCCTATTATCATAAATATATACAAACTTCCGTGTTAACTTAAAAGGTCAACCGTGCAGTGTGTGCCAAAATGGAGATATCTGTCTGCTAGCTATTGGAGCATCAGCAGCCTATTGCGTAAAACCCAAAGATCCTATGGATCCACGTGGATGTGGTGGCTGGTGTTCTGGCATCCACGAGCTCTGTCGTCAACTCAACAAAACAGTATTTCAATGTATCGACGACTCAGGTGATTCTTTTGCACTTTTTTTTTCTGTTATTTTAAACTTAGCGCTACAGCTTTGTTAGAATTTAATTTCCCCAAAAATGCCCTTAAGTGTGTGTGTCATTGTAATAAATAAAGACACTAAATTCTGTCGAGCTTAATACTTCAACGAGATTAAATTCTCTAAATTAGGAACTGAATCGACAAGAAGTCACCTGAAGTCAGGCATTCAAGGTGAAAATCTAAGATATGTTATTAAAGATTTTTTGTAAATAAAAGTGCATGTTTATAAGTATTATATAGGGACTATCCTTATTCAAAATTTTATAAAAAAATATCCAAAACTTTTTCAGAATGCTTAGAAGGAGAATGGAAATGTGCTAATGGTCTGTGTGTTCCAAGCAAGAGAAGATGTGATGGACATTTTAATTGTTATGACATGACAGATGAATATAATTGTGGTTTGTAAACTTTTTTGGCAAATATGTGCAAAATTATTTATTTATATTAAAGGTATTTTTTCTGTTTTAGAATGTGGAACTGATGAATTCCATTGTGGTAATAAAACTTCTTGCTTACCTTTATCAATGCGATGTAATGGTTATATTGATTGTTGGGATGGTAGTGATGAAATCAATTGTACTGTAGGTAAGTCGTCATATTTTCTTATTTTACTTTTCAAAGAAAAGTATGACTTACAAAATCTGCTGCTGTCCATTATCTTTGTCTGTTCCCACTAATATCTTTTTGAATTAATTTACAGATTTTTATGAAATTCATTAAGTGATATTAAAAATGATTATCATCTAACCTTCTATGATATTCTCTTCATATTTTTCAAACTGATGAAAATCATCAAATTTAAAAAATACAGCATAGAGGTCATTAAAGATGACCTTGATGCTACATTAATTTTGTTTCTTCAGGCATTGAAACTTCTCTTTATATTTCCTAATATAATTGAGGTTCTTCCTAATATAATAACTGTTTATCTATGTGATTAAATTTTTATGAAATTCAGTAGGAAGATCATCCCAATCGTGACAATCTTGTCCTTTAGACATTTTTGACATAGTGGCCTATGAAAATTTTAGAGTCTACGAAAACAGGATTAACAAAAAATTTGACACGAATTAGGAAAGAAAACAAAATTTCAAAACAAAAATAGGTTTATTAAACAGCAATTCTTGAAAACAAAGTATATGAATCACATTTGTTTTATAAAAATCACACTCATTATAATATGTAAGATTAGATATTAAGGTGTATTTACTTTGCGGCATTTTTTTATTTGTAAATTCTCTTATAATTATGCCAATGAGCAGTTGTTTTAATATTTCACTTTCTATAGAAAGTATCAATAAAATACCGAAAATATTACTGAGGTCAATAAGACAGTTTTTAGAATGATGCCTTTCTGTTGCTAGTAATATGTCGAGATGAGGCGGGATGTTGAATATAGAAACTCCTAGGACTTACGTAAGCATTAATATGGTCCTGATCCCAATGATAATGACTATAATGAGGTAGTTCTTTAATCCTATATCTTAAATCATTCCATACCAACAAATGTATTTGGTAAAAGAAAAGTACGTAATTACTTCTTCTCAGAATTGTTTGTTTTATATTATAACACTATACTGGATAATAACAATTGTCTAAATGAAAAATTTTAATTATAAAATAGTTTAATTCAATTTTTTTTGTTGAAAACAAACATTATGTTGATGGATTTCTTAAGTTACTTATTAAAAATTGGAGCTAAAAATATATTTTGATGTTTTTTCGTATAATAATATACCCAATAATATGACAATAAAATTAGATAAGAAAATTTAGAACATAACATATATTTTCTTCATAGAGACTCTATATCTCACAAATCGGTTATATGGCAACTGTGATTCAGATTTGAAACAGAAATAGGAAATTCGCTTCCAAATGTTCTTAAAGTAGACTATTGCAATTTATCAGTAATTTGTTGAGCTATGCATTAAGCAAGATATCATATATTTACTATATTTATTATATGACAAAGTATCCAAAATAAATCTATTCAGTCTTCATATTTAAATATAATGAAAAACTGTTTTAAGATTTTGATATTTCGGTATGATATTCTGTTCTAGGTATAACCTGACGATAGCTACATGCCAAAAATGCTTATTTAGCTATATTAAATGTTCTACGCTGCTAAAAATGCAGGTCTCTTGGATTATTTAATTGATTTAATTTATCAGGAGCAGTTTTAGTTCTTTATATTTAGTATGGAGCACAGCCAGCTCGAATTTGAATGAATTTACTTGGATTTTAGGAATATCGGTAAAAAAATTGCCAAACTGTAAGAAACTATGAACTTCTGCAGCAATGCAAAGTCAATAATATTTTCCCTATGTCAATATATAGGATTAAATTACTTATCAAATCTAAATTAGTCCTGCTGAAAACTAAACAAGTTTGTTTAAAGGTTGCTATTACCAATGCTAAGAGGAGATATTATGGACTAAAGTGCCAGCTATGTCATTATAAAGATCTCTTCCTCCAACATGATCTTGCACCCAATTTGCTAAACCATGTTGAAACTGAAATCCGTACTCTGACTGTTAGCTTAAGCATTATATTAAAAAGCTAAAGCAGATATTTAAGCAACAACTTAGAATAGTACCACTTGATTTAAATTAAGACAAGTTTTAACGATTGTAAGAAACATCACTTTACCAACTTTTGCCGAGGAACTTTTTAAGAAAGGCCCATCTTGTGCTTTAGAAAAGATCTCTATTCTATTTGAAGACATTCCTGTAATTGAAGATTTGTTTGCTCCTTTGGATAATATCGAAAAAGAAATACTTGGATTTTAGTTCTTCATATTTATTTTATGAAATAAGAAAGCTATCAACATTATAGATACAGCCATTTTTAATGTTAATTTGTACCATATTTAGGCTAAATTATGATAATATTAATTAAAAATTCATATAACATTGATAATAATAATTTTTTTTCATATAAAAGGAAAAATGATATTAATAAAATTTTTAAGATTATTTTCTAAATTATAAATTTAATCCAACTTACTTTTAGAGGCTTCCAACCACCTTCGTAATCTAAATTAATTGAAGAAATTTTTTTGAGTTTCATTTTTGATAAGATACATTTTTCTTGAAAATATATCTCTCTTTCAATGCATTTTACAGCAAACAAATGACAATTCTTTGCAGACAAACTATTTTTATAAAGAATCATTTTTCTTATGGATAGCAAAATTTGTCAAAAATGAGACAAGGATATTTTTTAAAAAGAATTTTGGTCTCAACTCTCCTTTATAAACAAAAGATTTTTTTTAGTTTAATAAAAATTTCATGTTAAAAATTATTTTTTGAATGAATTTTAATTTGATGTTTTGTAAATTATGCTCAAATATAATATAAACAGTTATTAAAAAAACTTTGCAAAGAGAATATTAAGCAGATAAAAGGCTAAATATATTTATCTTGAATATCCTATAAGATGATTCTGAATTTTTTAAACTTCTTAGCTAATGGTGGATCTGTATAAGGTGGCTTAAGCCCAGGATCCCAAGGCAGAATGCAAAGTATTTAATTTTTAAAGAAGACAGCGGAACATAAAAGTTTAAAATAATATCAATTTAAAGATTTCTTATTAAAAGAAATTATTTAAAGATTTTTTTAATTATAATCCTTTGATTTTCTTTATATGTTATAAGGATAATTAAAGGCTAGTAAAAACAGCAGAAAAATGTGTAATTAATAATTAATTATATTATTAGAAAAATTTTATATTTTCTTTGATATTTTTATGTAATGCTTATAACAGTTATATATTAATAAAATGCTGCTTCAAGTATAATATATATTTTTTAAGTTTATTAGAAATTTTAAAAAAGAGGTCCCAAAAAAACCTCAAGCCCAGGTTCCAGAAAGTTAGATCCACCTTTATTCTTAAGTTTTTTCTGATAACACCTATTTATGATTCAAGATCCTTCTTTTTTAAAGTAGCCACTAATAGTATAATAAAAACCATATCTCTAAGATAATCTTAAATCCCCATAAAAGGATTAAGACCTTGAAAATTCAGCAACATATCTATCACGATGTGAGTATTGACAATGCTTGATAATGAAATTGCTATCCATGTTTAACAATGCAATTATTGTCAAAAATAGTCAAAATTTACCCGAGAAGGCAAGTATTTTGATTTCAATGAAAATATATATTTAATCCTTTTATTGCTGAGAAAGATTTAAGATTGGAATACTATTGTAATTTTGGTAATAATTCTATGACAGATTATGTGCATCAATGATGATCAATAGATTTGGAATAATTCTGGTTTTGGCTAAGATCCAGAAAAGATATCATCACATCATTGTGCATAACAATGGATAACAGCACAAAAAATGTCACTGTGATGCCATAATAATCATGTCACAAATATATACCAATATTATTTGATGCAGCTAACAAATACTGCTTACTTTTTTATTTAATTAGAAATAGATTAACACTAGCACTATTCAGCAGATAAAAATATTTCACAATTTATTTAACTTGTTTACATTTTCAGTACACTCAAGTTAAATAAATTGTGAAATATTTTTTTTGCTAAATAATGTTACTGTTAATCTATTTTTAATTATTTGATGCCACATGATATCTATATATATAATTATATATGGGAAAGTATAATTATATGCCAAATATTTCTGAACAATGCCTAGAATTCAACTAGTATTAAATAATATAAAGTTTAAACTGCTTAATAAAATCATTTTTTTTGTCAATTATAATTATAAAAATTTCATTTCATTATAATTACAAATTTCTTTCTTGTAATATTTAAATAAAAAAATTTATGGGAATTAATGAAGGCCTAAATATAATCTAATTTTATAATTATCCTATAAAATTTTGTTGATAGGTTTCGTAACTGCACAAATAATAAGCATATACGAAATTCAAAATAATATAATGTAAATAAACTTTTTATATAAATTTTTAATAATTACTTTTTGCTGATAGTTTCTATTATAAATATTTAATACAACATTAACTTGTTTTCAATTATCTTTTGATTTTATAATACTGAAATAATTACTTTAATTCAAAAATTATTTAAAATAAAATTTTGTGATATAAATACTTTTAATATAATTTTTATTTGAAATGAATTTTTTTCATTAAGATTATTACAATATAATTTTTATTTGAATGTAGTAATGTTTTAGCATCAAATGTATTACAAAAATATATATTATTTTAATGCTTTAGTGCACTATGTCAAGACGGCAGAGCACACAAAATTTAAGCATCTTAATCCAAAATCTATATTTTAAGATTATTTGAAGATTTATTTTAGAAACACAAATATAGTTTGCTGCTTTATTCTTGCACGATATCTTTTGGTAAAAACTATCTTTAATCAATTAATATTAAATTTCTATTCGATTAACTGAATATTATCTATATAAGATGATTCATTTCTGTAAATGCTTTATTATATTTGTTTTGGATTATAAAATATAGTTTCCATTTGAAAATAGTGGTGCAAGAATAAATCATCATTTGAAATGCACACCAATTATTTTAGTTAATCTACAATAATTTATGTAATCAAACTAAAGAATAATTTTTTTTCCAGCTTGTCCTGAAGGTCAATACACATGCAATGATGGCCAGTGTATACCAAATAAATATTTCTGTGATCGCTTTATTGATTGCGCTGACAAAAGTGACGAACCAGAAGGATGTAATGCTAGTTGTTCTTCAAGACAGCATCAATGCAAAAATGGACGGTGCATCAATAAAATGAACTACTGTAACGGTTTCGATGATTGTGGTGATCAAAGTGATGAAAATGACTGCAAGCATTCTGGTAATGTAACGACAAAAACTAGTGTCTCAAGTGAAGTTAAACATGAAAACAATAGGACTAAAGTTATAACATCTTTAATTTCAAGAAGCAATACCTGAAATTTTCTCTAAGCTATTGCAGTGTGTTGCATGATTATTTCCAAATAAGATGATTCATGATGTATGCTTAATTTGAGGATGCCGAATGCAAGCTTATTTTAAGTTGTGGAGTACAAATCTCAAATTTTCATCTTTATGAATAAATGAATTGCATTCATAGGTAATGGATACTTTTGGAAAAAAAAAAAAAGAATTGTTCCGAGAGTTCATTCACTGTCAAGAATTACATTTAAATATGGAAGAACATTTTCAGAAGCAATACCTTTTATGAAAATTAACTTTTGCACAAAAAAGGGAGAAAAATAATCTTATTTTTATAAAATAAGGGCTAAGTATAAATTTTATAAAGAAATTAAAATGACCAGATTTACTGAAGATTTTAAAGTGTTGTTAAACAATGTAAGATATCTTTTGAGTGATTTATTTTGTGTAGATAACTTTATATGTTGTATATTCACAAATTTCCGTCCTAAAATCATGAATTCTTTTTAGATCATAACAACCATACACTTAAATTCGACATATAAATTATATATATATATATTGATATTATATATTGTTGCACTTAATATGCAATAAAAGAATTCATTAAATCTGTATCATAAGATGATAGATTGATGAGTTATTCTGACATTTGACAATTTTTTAAATATTTGAATACAAAATTTAAGAAATATTTTGATGTATTCACTTTTTGTTTTTGAGTTTAATTTATATTTAAATTAATATATTTAGTATTTTAAATTAAATTAAGAAAACATTAAAAAAAAAAAAAATGTTGAAATAAAAATTCATGTAAATCTTACCAAAATTAATTTTTCTATTGATTGATTTAGCAGCTTCTAAGTTTTTAACATTTGTATTATCTCTGCATTTATACTGTTAAAGAATAAAAATGACTGATTGATTACCAGTATTAAAATTTTTCAAATAAACTGCAATACATAAAATTTTATTGAATTTTCCACTTAACAATTTTATTATTCATAATTATATGAATAACAACACAAATTATTAAAACTAGACTAAATAATGTTAAAAACATTTTCTATATAATAAATATTAATATGCTCTTATAACAGTTATCACAGATTAAGAGTTAACAAGGCAAAAATATAAATATTTTGTGTTTTGTTAAATTAATAGCATTTTAAATTTAGTTTATTAATAACATCTAATAAATAATATTTATAAAAAATGTCAAATACTGTATATTTCAGACAACAGTATGATATAAGAAATATAAATATATTCAAATCACAACAAAAATAATAAATCACGTTTTAGCAGGATAATTAGTATTCATCAATTTTAGATTTTATTTCACTCTTGTTGTTCTTTGGTATAATATGCACAGTATGCATGTCTTAAAATATATTTTTCTAAATAATACTTATACGAATAATAGAATAAAGCATTCTATATTTATAAATTAATCTTTAAAAAAAAATTGTTCTCTAAAAAAGAATTGTTTAATTCTAAAAAAAATCTTGCAAAGAGAAAAATAATCTTAACTCTAATATCCATTACATGTATGAAACTATTTGCATTGTACTTATTTCAGTTTAATTTCTAATGGCATATTTTAATAATAATATGCAGAATAAATGCAATACAAGAATTTACTAATAATATACTGTATATATATATAAAAAAACAAAATCTTAATTTAGAATGACTAGTCTACATCTGCATCACTGGAGAAAACACTTGCTTCTTTTTCATAAGTTGATTCGTGTTTGGCAAGAATACGTAGCAAAGGTCTTAGTTTAAGCCACCATACATGATTGGGTATTCTATATCTGAAATGAAAATGAATAAATTTAAAAATAAAATTAATATCCTCGGAATTTCATTTAAAAAGTATTCATTGAATTTTGTAGTCACCAGAGAAGGTATAAAAACTATTCTATCTAAATCGGGACGTTAATTTGAGAGCTGTATATATATATACATACATACAGGGCAATTTATTTTTCAGTGCACCATGTGAAATTCGTAGATGTTGTGATGAAAATTGAATCGTATCATCCATTCCTTTTTTGACAAACCATTTCACTTATTCATCTACTTCATTATGCAAACATTGAATTGTTGACAACTGGAGGTTTGTGAGTAATGTGTAGGTATGGAAATTGATGTTTTGCATTGAGTTGAGATTGAAACTGTTCTTTAATCGTTGGTTTTTCATCTTTCTTCATATCATTAGCATCACATACTGCACTGTAATCAGAATTACAGAAGTCAAATTATATTTGCAATAGACAATAAAGTGTAATGGGTAAAGCAACACATCACCAGTAGTAGTTTTTGAGAAGTATATGAGAAAGATTTCGTGAGGTGTTCCTATCCTGGCCAATATCTCACTATATGACAGTTAACTGTTGCTTTCAGAAGTTCTAGAGGCTGGCTTTATGAATGCATAGGAACTCAATATCAACACAGAGAAACAAAAACTAATAGATAAGTAGTGGCTGAAATCATTAGAACTTCATCAGCTAATATAAAAAGGATTTCAGAAGTTTTAGGTAATGTGTCCCAGCCCACAGTTTATCAAAAATTAAGAAAACATAGATTTTGCAGCTTTAGAGTGAGTTTCCACCAAGATCTTTTGTCAGATGATTATGAAAAGCTACAAATGTTTGCTGTCAATGCAATGAAATTGGCAAATTCACATCTTGATTTCATTAGAAATATTTCTTCATGGATGAAAGTTCATTTATTCTAATTCAAATTCTCAGAATTATTGAATATGGTTCAGAACAAATCTCAGGCTTATTTGCTGAAGCCATTCACAGTATTCAGTAAATGTCTGGATTGGAATCTTTGGCCAAAATATATTTGTGCATATTTTCATTGATAGGAACTTGACTGGGAGAAATATTTAATCTTTTACAAGAGATGCATCCATGGATAAGTGAAGTGATGAAGGTGAAATATAATTCCAACATGATGGGTGTCCAATCCACAATTACAAGCCTGTAAGAGAATACTTAAGAAAAGTATGTTTTCCTGAGGAAAATAATTGCCACCAATGAAATCTGGCTTGACCACCACCATCTCCTGATTTAATTCCTGCAACTTTTTCCTCTAGGACTACACAAAATCATCTATTTATGACCATGAGCCTTTCCCAAACATCCAGGAGTTAGAAATAGCAATTGAAAAATGCCATCAAAACATCACACACACAATTTTGCCTTGTGCAGCCATCTTTTTATGATTGACTAAATTATTGTGTCACAACATACAGTGGATTGTTTGAATGCCTATTTGCAATTTTGCAAATTGCAAAATTAAATTAGGCATTCAAATAACCAAGATTTCTTCATATAAAACTTAAAGGCTAAAGTGTTGCCCTCTATTTTTTTCAGTTTTTCAACAAAAAAAAAAAAAAAAAAAAGATTAGTTTTAGGTATTAACATAGTTTTAAGTCTTTTACTAACTTAAATTTTCTTTTAACATACCTACTTTCTAGATATACTACTAACATAGTTCTAGGTTTCTAATAACATAGCACTTAATTTCTATTAACATAGTTTTAA